>CAUHTR010002893.1:0-14929 GCA_959609185.1 Schmidtea polychroa
AAAATATACTCGTAATAAGAATATAATACAAACAATAATTGAATGCTTTAAAATACTTTAATATATTACGAATAGTCACTACCTAACTACACTTCTACAAAATACTATACTGTTTTTCGAGATAAATAGGGAAACATACTCAGGTTAGGCTTTAAATTTTACTGCATTTAGACTGGATTCGTTCTGAAATATGCGGAATTCATGAATCATTTCTTTGAACTCCAGAACGTCCGGTGTTTCTGTTGCATTTTCTGGACGTTTCGTTAAAAAAATAAAAAATATATCACTATCTTAGAAAAATAAAGTTTTCAAGAAGATTGATTTGCTGAAAACATTATTTGTAACATATTTTATCAGACAAATCAAGAAAGGGAATAATTAATTATATTACAATAAATATTAATTTAAGATTTATTTCCCAAAAATCTACCAAAATAAAAATTGAAATTTTTCAGAAAATCTTATTTGTCTTGGGGAACATTTGACACTCCTCTGCGAATGGCTCCCGGGGCAATATGGTCCCTACTTTCCCCTCACTACGCCATTGCGTACACCTAAATCCGAAAAATAAAAGTTTTTATAATACACGTTGGTATGAAGATCAGTGGATGACTCACCATTTATGAGAGTGTGAAGTTATTTACTTCATTTATTCAATTTTATAAATGGTTTTCAAGTAAGTTTTTTAAATTTAAGTAACTTTTAAGGCTTGAATTTTGATTTTATATAATTATGAGAAATATTACTTTTAGTCAACATTTGTATTATAAATTATTTTTAAATAATTTTCAAGTTTTTTATGATTCTAATGAAATAATTTCGATATAATGTAAGTCAGATATATTTTTAACTATAAATAAATAGTGTAATCACCAAACACATTTAGTTTTTAAGTTTCTGAAATCTTCTAATTTCTTCCAAAGATGAATAAAAATTGGATTTCATATAATCCAACAAATTATTTCTCGGTACTTCTGAACTAATTTGTTTTCGATTTTCGATTTTTCTTCTGTAAATCCAAAAATGTCGAAGGACCTTTTTCAATATTAGAAATGCTACCTTCACACTAAGGCGTTTGACAAGAATTATCTGATATACTGTAAAATATTTTAATTATTTGTAATTAAATGAAAAAAAATTTTACATTGTCAGATCTTCACCTTCGCAAAAAGGCATCGTTTCCAGAGAAATATCTGAAAATCTAACGAAATATTAACTTCAAAAATATTTTATAAATAGATCTTACGATGTTTTACGTCTCTTTTTCTAGAGCTCAAAATAAAGTTGTCCGATTCTAGATAAAAAATTTTTTCCCCCATGATTTTTTAATATATTAAAAATAATGTTAATAAAGTTAATAATAATTAATAATGTTAACAATATGTTAATTGCTTTTAACTTTCTGAATAAAAAACGCAATAAAAAATTTGCATGTATTTTATATTATGTGTGCTGTGTTTGCATGTAAAATTATTTTTCTGCTACTTTCTCAATTTCTATATAAAAACTTTTAACTTTCGGAACATAAATAATTAAATAAATGAATATATTTTAAAATATCCATAAAAAGTGTGCAATATTGCATTGTCATTTTTTTTCTCTTAATGAAAGACAAGATTAAAAAAGAAATCAATACAGAGCTGAGTGCTGCTTATGGTGGTGAGGTCCCATTAAAATAAACAATTTACTGTTGATACAATTACTTTCAGAGTGGTAGAAACTCAGTTTATGATGAGGAACAGCCAGGAAGGCACTGTAAAATCAAAGAAAAACGGAAGACCCGAGAAAAATTGTTTAGACTGAGAGGAAAATTACAACAAGAGAACTAACAATGGGCCTAAATGTAAGTATAGAACTATTTATACATTACTCAGTGACAGTGGTATAAGAAAATTATGCTTTCACTTCGTTCCACGTTTTCAACTGCTAAAAACCAAAATCGACTTCTTCCGTGCTGCGAAGAGAACATTCAGATTTTTGACGATGTTGAAGAGCATTTTTTAGATAATACTATTACAATGTATGAGACATTACTCTCACTATATGTTCCACAGTCTAAACGGGAATTTGAAGAATGAAAACTGCTTGCAGAGGTCCTTTCTAAGACTATCAGATCACCAACGAGTCACCGAAATGCGCTTTTGCTGACTATTTTGGGATGCCAATAGCAATTATGATGACTGATTTTGCATAAAGTGTTGTTTGAATTAACAGCTCCTATTACTCTAAGCTTGTGTAAGAAACAAGGAAGATCCAAATGAAAAGAAGGGTGTGTGGGCTCTATTACTTACACAATAACGCTTCTATTCACACAAAGTCAGTTTTAATGGGCACAATTGAAAGTTGTAGACTAAACGTTCTTTCTCTCCTCCCTACAGCCCAGATTTGGCTTCATCAAACTTCTACCTGTTTAATCACCTCAAAATATTCCTGGGAGGTTAGCAATTTGCAACAAAAAACGATTTGTAAGATGCAGTAATACATTTTATGGGCTACAAATCTCAAAATTTCTTCAAAATCACTTTACAAACCTAGTTACAATTTGGAAAAAATGTATCAATGCAAATTGAAATTAATTTGAAAAATAAACCCAACATGATTTGCTAATAGTAAATACGAAATATATTTGTGCTCATTTATTTATTTCTATACTAGTCTCAACACTTATTGAGCGCATGGTTATTTTTACTAAATTTGATTAATGCTTTATGATGACATCTGAGCTGTTGAAATATATTACAAAATCCCTCATATCTTTATTATTAGAATTAATATTTCGTTTTTATTTAAATAAAATTATAAAAAAGTTAAAATAGATATTAATTTATGATTTATTAGTATGTAATTTTTTAACTTCAATATAGAAATAATGAGAAATTTCCAAAAAATATAATTAGGAATAAAAATCCCTAATTAAAATAAATGAAATTGGATCTAGTTATTATCAATATTCAGTTGAAATTGGCATTTTGCGAGAATTTTTCTTGACTTTTGAAAGTATACATTTAATACATTAAATAATACATTTTTGACAAGAATATGTATAAATTATTTTCTTTTCCAGAATATATGCAATTTCAACTTTGGCTCATGTAGATGTAATTAAATTATGAATTTCAAAAATAAAAATCAAATTTTGCACGGTATAAATTTTATGGAGAAAAGTTATTATTATTATTATTTATTAAAAAGAAAGCTTGAAGACTATAAATCAGTAATATATCGATGTTTTTTGATATTCGCGAATTTTCGTCACTGCCTTTTTCAAGTGAACTTGAAAAGGGCAGTGCCAAAAATTCGTGAGTATCAAAAACATCGATATATTACTGATTTATAGTCTTCAAGCTCTCTTTTTAATAAATTCAATGGAAAAAATAATCAGTGGTGAAATTGGAAAAAAAATTCTCATATTAGTATTATTATTATTATTATTATTATTATTATTATTATTATTATTATTATTATTATTATTATTATTATTATTATTATTATTGTTATTATTATTATTAATATTTTATATTTAATAAAAATGAAAAAATTTTCAACTATAAAAATAGTCATTTTCAATTTCCTGGAATTTAGTTTCTTCTATTTTCAAATACTTTTTGATCTTCTCTTTTACTTCCATTTATTGGTTAAAAATAAACATTTTTTTGAAGATTTAAAAGTTTTTTATTAAATATCCTCTAAAATTCAAAACAAAACAATAAAAAACTTTGAAGTTTTTAAAGCTTCTATAATTAGCTTATAGAAACTTCCATTAATAAATAATATCATAAAATATTTATAAAAATATAGTTTCCAATAACTATTTACATACGTAATTTAATTTAATTTGATCTAGTTTGTCAATGTCATTTTCAAATTATTATTGTTGGCCGCCTGTTTATGATGAGAATTGCTTCTTTAAATCTGACATTTTTCTTTTGAATTGGTCAATATTTCAATTGAAATATTTTTTCTTTCCTTCCATGGTTGACATTGTTGGAGATGTATGTATACCGAGGATTTTCCACCAGGATCTAGATGTTCTTTAACTCTTTGGTATAAGATCCTGAGCGTATTTCAATTGAAATTAATTTTGAAGAGTTTTGGTCCTGATAACACTTTGCATATTTTATTTATTACTAATACCAATTTGAGACAATTTTAAAAAAAAGGAAAATTAATTTTTTTTGTTTATTGCGGAAACCTAATAGTCTATTATCATAACTATTAATTATTGGAATTTCAAATTCAAACAAAACACTAACTAGAAATATTGTAGATTTATTGTAAAGAATAGTATTTCAAAACGCCAGTGTTCCAATTCAAAAAAATAATTAACAAATCTTTTCTAACTTTAATACTTACAAAATATAACTAAAAATACAAAACCTATACTATCATACGATCTGCCACTTTTTTTAAATTCAATTTTTCAATATGTTCTCAGAATCTTTAAAAAGGATTTCATTTTTAGTTATCATATTTTGGAGTCCTTTTGTAGGTATCAAAATTACACACCGTCCTCGCCTCACGAAGGCTGTCCTCGTTTAATAGTTTTGTCATTGCGTCCTCGTTTAGAATTATTTAAAAAATATTTTACATACTAATTAATTCCAAATAAGTAAATTAAAATAAATTATATTCAAATAATAGCTTGTAGAGAATTTGACATAGTTAAAAGTATCCAATTCTTTATATCGATACTTTTGCAAACTACTAATTTAAATTTCATTCGTGCTAAAAACTGTATTCTTTATAAAATTAATTGAAATTCAAATCTAACTGTAAGTACTTTGGATCTTCATTTTGGAAACAGCTATAATATTACTAAATATTTCGGGACCCATGTCAAATGAACTAAAACAATAAAGAGCAACCTATTTCAATGATTCTTGGATACAGAGAAAAAGTTGGTTAAGAAAATGTCCAAATGACAAAGGGTACTATACATTCTGTAAGATTGAAAGTTTGTTTCTAATAAAAATTTTTGAACTTGAAGACCATGAAAAGACAAAAATTGATCAAACAAATAAAACTGCTATAAGATAAAGTGCATTGTTAGCTGCCATTAGACATGCATGCTATGTCTCACTTACCCAATTATATTTAGCCGCGCGGACCGCCATACGTATAATAATAATAATACAAGTAATATTAGCCGAACAACTGACTTGACCCAGGAAGACAATTTTTTCTTAACAATGTGGCAGCTAACGTGTTAATCGAAAATTTATCAACAGTAGCAGAACTTGTTTTTTTCACTGATTCTAACACGACAAATCTTATAAATCGTTAGATTGTTGCATCAAATTGATAAAATCAACTCAAATTAAAGTTGAAGCGGCTGTATTGAAAGTATTGGATGTTAAAGAAAATATTTTGTGTAATATTAATTTAACTAAAAATTATCCTTTTCGTAAAATTTGACGCTTCAAATCATAACAATAGAAAATCTTTTTTGTTTATTTTGCAATATTATCCATGGTATTAAAATGGTATTAAAAATAAATTGAAATTTTTATGAAAATTCTTACGAAACTGCAGCTGTATGTTTGATGCAATAAAAAGTCAATGAATTCTTTAGGTTTATAAGTAGGAAATATTTTAGATTTAAGTAAGGATAACACAGACTCTAGTTTCGGCAGCAGAAATTAATTAAATCAAAAATTGAAATATTTGAATCCTTATGTTTTGAAAGCCAACTGTTACTGCCATATAATCCAAAATTATTTAACATTTAGTTAAACAAAGAATGAAAAAAATGTAATAATACAAATACTAGAAAGGAATATTTTTTCAATCAATTCTCCACATCTTTTTTATATTGGCAACTATGCGACTGTCAGTTGTGCGTTCATTTGTAACAGTCATGTCATGGTATTTATGGTGCTCATAAGTACCGTTAGACAACTATGGTTAAATTATGTGTATTCAGCCCAATGAGCATTAAATGAAGGGATGAGAGAAACAGGGATACTACAGATTTAATGAAGTTTGAATTAATTATATACTTCAATAATAACTTAACTCTTTCAATACGAATTTTCTATTTTATTAATTCATGTAATATTTATAGCACAAAATATTTATTGCTTAATTTATCCAAAATATATTGGAGCTCTTTATCTGACAAAGGTTTATCCATTCTAAAACGAAAATTTTGAATATATAGATTATTCAATACTGATGGGACATAATATCCCAATAATTAACACTATTGGGACATAGAAGTCCCATTTTTATTTTTGGAAATAAAAAAACTCATAAAAACTATTGCTGCACACTAAATAAGTAAAATAAAATTATAAATAACTTGCTTGGCAATTCCGAGTACAACACATATAGACTGACAAAATTTTATAGAAAAGAAATAAATCAGACAGGAAACAGCAACCAAGCAGACAGGTTTGGACTTGTTTACGAGCCCATGACCGTACATGACCAGATCACAATGCATTTGTAAGCATTTAAATTATTTTAGTAATTATTAGAAATTCTCTGGGACATTATGTCCCTACAGAATTGAAAGGGTTAAGCTGCACTGAATTTTGTAATAATATTAAAAAAGATAAAATGGTACTTGTTAGGAGTAACGGCATCAAATTCATTTTCGGTATCCATTAATTAAATTACTTAATAAAATTACCAAAATAAAATCACTTAACTAAAATTTATTCTATTCAGAAAACTGCGTTTTTTTCGTAATATTTAAACAAATATCTACGAGGCTTTACTTTTAATTTTGATGTTGATTTCAATGCTGGTTTAATTTATTGAGTAAGTAATAATATATTTTAAGCTTGCTTTAATTTATTAATTTAAATGTTTATATAAAAATTTATGTAATTTGATAAATACATTTTAATTTATTGAGTTTGACCGATCATCCGCTCGGTGTTGACGTTTTGTCAAAATCTTTATTAATACTCACCTTGTTATTATCCTTGATCCTTCCAATGAGCTTCCTTTTGCCTATTCTCAAATTTCTTCTTAAAATCCCTATCTGGAGCTGATGCCAGTTTGTTCTAATATTCCATTCCTTTTATACTCTTCCAAATAAATACTCTTCTTTATTGACGAGCCAATCTCTCTCCTGACATTCAGCTACACATCTCTGTCATGGCTGTCACCCATAATGGTTCAAACAATAGTAATAATTAATAGCCCACCTCAAGCTTTTCTATACGCATTATCTGTTCTTGGTATTTTCCATTAATCAGTGATAATGATAATAATGATAAGATAAGACAAGATAATGGGTTCCAAAATTTCCTTTTGTTTACTTTTCTCTTTGTTTACCCAACTCTGGATTTCTTTCTACTCGTTAATTAATTAATTAATTAATTTATTTCGTATTCTTGTTTTGTAACTATTATGCACATCTTCGCACTCTTCCAGACACTTTCTGAAAATTCCGTTATCACCATGTTATTCCTCGCAACTTGTTCTACCTATGACCAATTTTCAATATTTCAATTCGAATATTTGAATCTTATATCGATTTTCACAATACACTTTCTCACACCTTTGTTCTCTTTTTATTTCTTTACACTATCGATTCTATCGCTGACCGAATTTTCACATCTCTCCTTCATTTAATTATAAATATAATTCAATTCTAATGAATATAATTTAATTTAAATTTAAATTTTATTTCTACTAATTTATTTAATTATTTTATTACCTCAAAAATTTAAACCAAAAATATGACCAATTAGTTTGAAAATTTAAGATAACAATAAATGCAACTTTATATAATGTAACTTTTTTTATGTTTTTCTTAATACTTATAGTCTGGCTTAATTTAAGAAAATGTCATTGTTACGAATAGAACATTATTTTATGTTACGTTATTTGTATTTGTCTTTTTAATTACTAGTATGACTAAAAATATGTTGAAATAAAAACTTATTAAAGACTATTTTTCAATTGAAATTTAAAAAATGATTGTTCAAAAATAAATGTGATCCTCAGTCATTTTGACAAATATATATATATATATATATATATATATATATATATATATATATATATATATATATATATAAACCTTTTTTATTTGTTCATCGACTCTTTGCCAGGACTAATAATTCCTTTCGCATTGTAGAAGTATTTTTGTCTTATCATTTGAAACATGTTTTTAGTGATTACTGATCCAAAAGTCTAATGTCATATATTTTTTAGAGATTACTGAACTTTTATAAAATCCATTTTATCAATTTATAGAAAAAATGTAATATATTTAAAATTATTTTTAAAATTTAAAATTTTAATTTATTTGGTTTTTATTTCTCCATGCCTTTCCTAATAATTTCTTTCTCCAAAATCTTCATTATATGCCATCATAAACTTAAAATATTTTATTACAAATTTAATTTAATTATAATAAAATTCCAAATTCTCAACTTTATTAAACATATTTTTAACACACATAAAAAATAGAAAATAAAATAAAAAACTTAATTTATCTTTAATTAATTTATTATTGACCAATTTCAATAATAAAATAGTTTTTAAGATTATTGTTAAATTTGTAAAAATGCCATAAATGTAATAATTTACATATAATAAAGTATAAATTATTTTATTGAAATTATAATTTTGTATAAAAGTACAAAGTAAAAATTCAATTATGTTAAGTTTGGACAATATTTCCCCCCGATTATAAGAGTGGGTTTAATATAAATACTTAACCAAAATACTCACTAGGGTTTACTTTTAAAAAATATCTTATATTTTCATGTACAAAAATCTACATTTATTCAAATACAGCAATGGCATATTGCTCTGGAAAACTGACGGGACTCTCCAAACACTTCGAATTTCTTGCGATTTTATATTTAAATCATGATAATGTTTTTTTACTCGTTAGGTTTTATTTTCGGTGGAAATACCGTATTATTTAAAAATATATATTATATTCCATAAGAATTGTACACAAATTTCGTAACATTTTTGTAAGAACATTGCCTAAAATAATATTCTGACACAATTAAATTTTTTTATTTCAATGAAAACTGAAGTATATGCTTTTTATAAATGAAGTGTTTCAATTGACTTATGAAAATGTTGACATTATGAAATTATTTATTTAAAATTTGAAAATTATCTTTCTTTTCAAATTGAAACAATTTTCAATACAATACCAATTTAAAATTAAATTTAATAATTAATTAAACCCAATTAAAATCGTTGATATTATTTTGTCAGAGTTCATAACAATTTCTTTTTAGATATTTTATCATAGCTTTTTTATCATAGATTTTAGTTAAAATTATTATTATTATTTTATTATAATTATTATCGTATTATTAGTATTATTTTTGATAAATGATAATATAAGCCTTATATTATTATTATTTAATTGTTTAACATTGAATTAATGATGCTACCAAGAAATCATCTCTTTATATTATTATTATCGTTATTATTAATATT
This sequence comes from Schmidtea polychroa, assembly GCA_959609185.1. Lineage (NCBI taxonomy): Eukaryota > Metazoa > Platyhelminthes > Tricladida > Dugesiidae > Schmidtea > Schmidtea polychroa. The sequence goes on from CAUHTR010002893.1 coordinate 9,427, forward strand.
ATTATTATTATTATTATTATTATTATTATTATTATTATTATTATTATTATTATTATTATTATTATTATTATTATTATTATTATTATTAACATAATGGTTTCTTGGTAGCAGCATAAATTAAATGTTAAATAATAAAATAAGTCTTCACTGGAAAATATTTATAAAATTAAATGGGAAAATCTTTTATTATTAAATAATCTATAGGAACATAATCTGTAAACTAATTGGTAAAATATATATTTTTTGAACTCCAAATCTTTGTACAAAATGTATTTGCAAGGTATTTGCAAATTTAGGAATGCCATTAGATTTTATTGAATACGACTCTTCGGATTTCGGGTTGTTTGGATATCTAATTGTGATGGTGTAATCTCAATTATCCGAGCGTAATTGTTGATTTGAACTTGACTTATACATTGACTGCATGTTCAGTGATCTGACAATGAATAAGAATATCAGCAGCATCTTTATGAGATTTATCATTTGTAATGCACATTCGATATATAAGTCAAGCATTTCGTTGAATCCACAAAAATGTTCCAATTACAGAGTTAAGAGCACATTTTTATTTATTAAAAAGATGGAGATAGCCAAGATTACCCGCAGTAGGGTATTGGAAAGTATTCCTGGCTCATAGTAATTTGCTGGCTTTCGAACATATAATTCTGAACAATTTCCAATTTCGGTGAATGGAAAGCAACGTTCCATTTTTGCATATAAGATTTATATAGATTATAGTGAGACCGTCTAACGGACTCACTACAAATGGGATATCTGATGGGATATTCTTGATGAATTCTGAATGTATAAGTACTTAAAAAATGTTATTGTTAAATATATATTCCAATTATACGTAATACACACACGCATATATATATATATATATATATATATATATATATATATATATATATATATATATATATAATTAAATTTTTTGTTTTTTAAAATTTGCTGAATTCCTCAAATGTTGAGAGCATTTGTGAAAAAAAATATAAATATTTGATAATTAATTACTAATAATAGATATGCAAATAAAATAAATGAATTCTGTAAAATCACCATGTGATTATTTGAAATTGTAATTTCTCTATCTAATATAAATATATTTATAAACCAATAACTAGCTGTGAAAAAACAAAAAATATTAATTGGCCTAAAATGTTAGTATATAAGCAGGGTCTAAATCATTTTTGATGAGAACAGTCGTTTGTCTATCACCGATTGATATTGACAGGGCGAAAGGATTCCAAACCAGCGGATTATAGGTTGTCATAAAATTCTATAGAATATCTTGTGCTTAAAAAAATTATCAAACTAATAAAAAACGTCTCATAGAATTTCTCGGATATATTACCAAACTGTGATCAGATGGGACGCTGTTTATTATTTAGTGAATAATAAATACAATTTTGGTTTTGATTTTTATTATGTATTATTATCTTTTTATTTTTGTAATTGTTGTATAGCAATCGACTAAAGCTTTTTGATGTTTGCTTTACTATGCTAAAAAGAATCCAACTGTCACTGTGATGCGTCTGTGAGCGTCCAGTTAAAATATATGTTTTAAATCCAAATAATGCTACATCCTCTATATTAACTTTTCTAATTAGCTATAAAAGTCGTTTTATTTTGTACTAAACGTCGAATAATATAAGTCCTGGTCACTCAATATTCATCATGCGGCAAGAGTTAAATAAATCGAGTTATCTTAGTTATTTATTCTATAAATTCCCACCAAAATACGTAGGGTACTCGTTAAAGTTATCGAAAATTTTATCGCGTTTAAATTTATCCTATCGAGTTTATTTATGTGAAGGTAATTTGTAATAAATATTGAAATATGACTCTATATATACATATATATGTCAATGGACATGCGATAATTTTCATTTTTATTTAATTAATAAATAAATAAATCTTTTGTAAAATAAAACTCAAACAAATTGTTGGAATCTAGTTTAGCATAAACTTAATAAGTCGAGATAGAAATAAAAGTAAACCAGTAGATAAATTTATAGACAAGATATTTGATAAGTAAATGCTCAGTAGACTTGTTTTTACTACTAATCTTTTTGTTTTTATTGTTTTTATTACTAATTTTGGTAAATTCTCTATATTAGTTTGAAGCATTTAATAATTGTTAAAATATTTAAAACTTACTATTGTGATTTTTATGCAAATTTATATTTTAATTAGTTTATTATTTCATTTAGTTGTCATTTTTTAATTATAATTTAAAACACTGATAGTAAAATATTTTAGTTGTTATAAAATAAAATTTGTTTCAAAAATTTGTGATTATCCACAATAATTTAATTTATTTTTTGTTATTTAATAGTAAAATTAATTTGTTAAAATATTTAATAAAATTTCAATCAATTCAAATTTTTGAAATTTATAATAATAATAATAATAATAATAATAATAATAATAATAATAATAATTATTATTATTATTATTATTATTATTATTATTATTATTATTATTATTATTATTATTATTATTATTATTATTATTATTATTATTATTATTATTATTATTATTATTAAGAATAAAGTGATGATTTCTTGGTAGCAGCATTTATTATTTAAAACAATAAAGTGATAATTTAAGCCTTTTGCTGCGAATAATGTATTTAATGAAAATGTTTTCGACTATAAGATAGTCCTTGACAATTGATTGACAAGGACTATATTATAGTGGAAAATATTTTCATTAAATACATTATTCGCAACAAAACGCTTAAATTATCACTTTATTGTTTTATTATTATTATTATTATTATTATTATTATTATTATTATTATTATTATTATTATTATTATTTTTATTATTATTTTTATTATTATTTTTATTATTATTATTATTATTATTATTATTATTATTATTATTATTATTATTATTATTATTATTATTATTATTATTATTATTATATTATTATTATTATTATTAATTTTATTCGTATTATTATCATTATTTTTAGCATTATTATTTATTAAATTTTATCATTACCAATGATAAAGGTGAAATTTATTTACATTCAATAATTACATTTATATGAATTATCAAAACTTCTATTAAAGTAAAATCAATTAATAATTTATGATTTTAGATAATTGAAAAAATTAAAAAAATTGTTTTGCAGACGAAATATATAAAAAAAACTTTAATGGATAGTAATTTAATATATTTAAATGCGACAAAAAATATTTCAAAACAACTATCTTAAATTAAAATTTTACAATTTTTATTATTTTACTTTTCAAATTATAAAATTTTCTAAGAATGTTAAAGCATTGTTTCTTAACAACTCTTTCATGAAGCATTTGATGTTTTGCGTAAATATCTAAAAATTCCATCAAACCTTTCTTGACTAATAGTCGTTGTTAACGGAAAAGTACCCAAGTAAGTCGAGAAATGTCGTTCTTGTGAAAAATGAAAAGATTCAAATGGCTAGTAATGTTGTATTCATTTTAAACAAAGAATACTATTAACTAAAACCTTTGGTAATTGGGTCAAAGATTCAATAAGGGATTATTTAAATTAAGTATTTTGTAAAGAAGTGCCATTTTAATATTAAAAGAATATCAAAAGTATCAAAAGAGAGATTCTCCAAAACATAAAATTGAAGTTCATTCTCATCTTTAAATAAATAATTTATCCTGTGAAAATAAAATGAGTTGAAAGTGTTATTCTTTGTCATTGTTGATACGGAAGTCGAACGATTTTTCGAAGTTAAAATTTTCTAAAAATAATTTTTAAATGAAAAATAAGTTAAAAAATCTTTACTTTGGTATAACAACATTGTGAAAAATAATTCTTTAATAGAAAAGTCATTGACACGCATAGATATTTTTTAGACAAATTCATACCTAAATAATTCTAGAAGTGTTACAAATTATTATTTGCCACCTATTTAATACTTGGCGATTGTTAAAATATTTATTGTTTGTAAATAATTGTTTAATTTTGTTTAATTTATTTTAAGAATTATTTTAAGTTAATTTTCTGTTTGGATAAAACCAAAAAATAAATCTCTAATGTATATAACTAAACATTATAATTTACATTGGTTCATAAAATATTTCACAAATTTTTTTTTGCACTGATAATTTTTATTAATTGCGGTGTCAATAAATTATATATTTCAGGATAATCTTAAAAATAATTTTCAACATAAAATTTTTATAATTTTTGAAAAAAACATAAAACTATTTCAATTGTCAGTAAAAACTTTGGTTTATGAAAACAGTTCTTTATAAATATTCTAATATTTATTATACATTAAAAAATCATATTTATTTTTATAAAATGGAAACATATATATGTATATATAATGATATAAGAAATTAAATAGGATATCAGAGAGAAAATTTAATAGCTTTCATTCTTTTGTTTCTTTGGTTGATTGATGGGAAAATTAATTTATAACTTGGGGTCACACTTTCATATCACACTGTTTAAGAAAAAATATTAAACTTTAATATTTTATTTATTTTATGAACGAATTATTTATAAATTAATAAAATGAATTACTGTAATTTTTTAAATTATATTTAAATTTTTTTGAATATTTTTGTTTTATTTACTATATTATTTTTATAGTATAATATTTTAAATATTCTCCTAAAAATGTCAAATTACGATAACTATATTTTATTATTTTTTGCGATACTAATCAAATGTATTTACAATTGACATTTATATTAATGAAATCTCGAGTCAGACTTGCTCTGTCAATTATGCAGTATATAATTTGAAAATAAAAAAAATATAATATAAAATTATTTTAAATATGTTTATTAAAATTCCAAATTCTTAACTTTATTAAATATATTCGTAACACACATAAAAATAAAAATAAAAATAAAAAACTTAATTTATCGTTTATTAATTTATTATTGACCAATTTCAATAATAAAAGAGTTTTTAAGATTATTGTTAAATTTGTAAAAATGCCATAAATGTAATAATTTACATATAATAAAGTATAAATTATTTTATTGAAATTATAATTTTGTATAAAAGTACAAAGTAAAAATTCAATTATGTTAAGTTTGGACAATATTTCCCCCCGAATATAAGAGTGGTTTTAATATAAATACTTAACCAAAATACTCACTAGGGTTTACTTTTAAAAAATATCTTATTTATTACCATAGCATTAAATATTCGTATATTTCAAGACACATAAAATAGAGATTATTATTTATTTTAAGTTTCGAAAAATCTTAAATTATAAGAACATTTCACTTGTAACATTACGATGATAAAAATTTCAGTAATATACTGTAAATGAATAAAAATTTATAATCAACTTACTTTGTGTTATTTCGTGTAATCCCAAATTTTGAAATTATCGTTTAATAATAATAATAATAATAATAATAATAATAATAATAATAATAATAATAATAATAATAATAATAATAATAATAATAATAATAATAATAATAATAATAATAATAATAATAATAATAATAATAATAATAATAATAATA
>CAUHTR010002894.1:0-36933 GCA_959609185.1 Schmidtea polychroa
TTAAGTTGTTCAATGATAGCATTATCTTATGATGTTGAAATGGACAAATCGTTATCATTCAAAACTTATCCCAGTGGCTTCGTAATTGGACATCGAGCTGTTGCAGTTGGTGGAAAGCAATTGGAGGTTGGAACTTATTCTGAAAAATACTCAAAGACAACTTATGATGTGGATTTTAATAAAATTGTTGTCATCCTTATTAAATTTAATCATGGTTCTGATCTGATGCTTGTTAAATTGAAACAATAATAATAATAATAATATTAATAATAATAATAATTGATAAGGATAATTGTTATAGTCGAAATTTATTTCATTTTATTTAACATATACTTCGCATCAATAGTCTTATATTATCATTTAACTGTTTAATAGTAACATTATTATTTATTAAATATGAAAATTTGAAAATGAAAAATATATTATATAACATTATTTTAACTACGTTTATAGTTTTATTAAAAGCTTTAAAAGTTTTATTTTGTAAAAGTTTCATTTGTTATATTACGATGATAAAATCTTCAGAAATATAATATTCATGGATAAAAATTTAGAATTAAACTCTTGTAATATTTTGCACATTAGTTATATATGTTTCTGTCTACGTATTAACAAATGATATATATTTTTCATTTAATTCAAATTTTTGAAAGTTATAATAATAATAATAATAATAATAATAATAATAATAATAATAATAATAATTTAAGATATTTAATAAATTTAAGAAATAAAAACATTTTACAATATGGAAGAAAATAAAACCATAAAAACAACATGGAAACAGATTGTAATTGAAAAAGTAAATAAATATGAAAAGTATTTGAAAAAGGATAAAAAGATCGATTATTAGAGATACTATTTTCTAAATTGTGTAAGTTTTCTTAAGTTAAATCCAAGATAAGAAGAAATCCTTCTAGAAAATAAATGAGAAGTCTTAGATAATAAACGTTGTTAATTTAATCCAGATTTATTTTTTAGTTAAAGACAGGAAATGGTTACTCAATTGTACCTGACGAAAGAGTATAATGAGATGGATAATAAATAAAAAATGGAATATTTCCCTAAGAAATTTACCTAATTGTAAATATTATAAAATGAGTGGAATTAGAATCAGAATTGTAAAAAATTCTGAATTAAAAAGTATCAATATTTTTGACTCTTGGCTATTTGATATAAAACATCTGGAATCAGACGTAAATTTCTTTCCTGCTGAAATATTATAAACCTTACATTTTTATTTCATTTGCAAAATTCCTATAGCATAAAAAAACTTAACTGACATTTTTCAGTAACTGTGATTGATGTTTATTTCTATGAATTTTAAGCATAAAAAACTTTAACGGGAATTTATCTTAGAAATATTAAAAAAATATTTGTTAAAACTAATCCAAATTCTTTTATTAAAATATATTTTCACAGAAAAATTTATCAATAAAATTTATACTAGTCAATAGGCATAATCTATGCAAATTCAACAATATTTGTCATCTCATATTTCCACTTAATGAAGTTTTCACTGAAATTATTGTTCATATTTGAACTTTCAAAAATTAAATTGAAAAATTAAAATCTTTTTATTAGATTTAGATTTTCGTTTATTTAATGAGTTGGGTGTCATAACAGTTTGGGACAGGATTTTCTAACCTTTTTATAATACCATACCTGTACATTGTAAACAAGTTGATGACGTACCGGTAGACCAAATATTTTGAAATGGGGAATAAAATGCAATGAAGTAACATTTGTAAGCAACTTGGAATATATTTTATTGCTAAACATATAAATAAAATAGAATTAGTGAGAAGGTTGAGCTTGTTTATTATTAACTAAAAAGTAATATCGGCCTCAATGTTTATCAGTTTAATGCGAAGACCCGATTCAATGTCCAGCAAAGCTCTATATTTTGAATTTTTTGATTTTTAATAGAATTTTGTTTTAAATTCTAAAGTCATTCGCATACCGGTAGCTGTTTGTTCACGTACACAAGGTTGGGAATCTATAGTTTAGAATACCAATTTTCAGTGTTTTCTATTTTATCATAAACCATAGAAATATGAAATCAATCATCTTTTAAATTAATATTTTTTAAACATCATAACAAGCAATTGTAGATAGATTATAATATAAAAATAAACAATAATTTAAAACATTTATTAATAATTACTGAACTGAATGTCATTATAAAATAAAAAGATCACAACAAATAAAACAAAATCAACATAATAAATCTAAAATTTAAAAGTTTTATAAAAATTACATTTTAACTGTAAATTATATTTCAGTTTATTTTCCTATATGAAACTTGTGGAGTATTTCTTGATACATTTTCTAAAAATATGTCAATTAGAAGCTTTTTATCTTTTCTGTAAAACTATAGTTCTTTGAGAATTTGTTCATCAAAGAACTATGAAAATGCATCGAAAATGAATTTCAAATACAGCATTGCTATATGTTATTCAAATGATAATTAAAATAATTAAAATATTAAATATGCTTTATGTATAATTTATCTGATCTAAGGTCTTGAAATTGAAAGTATTTAAAATTGAAATTTTGCAGAGATTCCAGCGAAAAACATAATAATTTGATTAAAATTTATTACCATTTTGTTCATTGGGTATTTATGTAAATCTTTGCATTATCCTTTGCATATCTTATTACTCAATTTTAACAATTAACATTTAAGTATAATTTCTTTAATTTTATTCTTTACTTTTAACGTGCCAAATTCTTCCATGGCATCGGTATTAAATCAGTTTAGTTTCTTTTCTTTGAATTTGATGTCATCAGTCGTATTAAGTTGTTTGTCTACTCCCTAATTTATAAATAATTTTGAATAATTGAATTTATTTGGGTTTAATAAAAGAATAAAAGAAAATAAAAGAATGAGACATTAAAACAGATTTATTCAATTGTTTCTGAGTTTCCGTGTCCTTGAATTATTTTGGTTTTAATTTTAATTTTTAAATATTTATTGTTTTATCTAACTATCTGGTTAAGTCTTTTCGTTATAACGTTGATATTTTAAAAATAACTATTTTGATATATTCAGAGAAATGTACAGAGAAAAACAAAAGCCATCCTTTCAGATTTTATTTGGATTTTTATTTTAAGATATTTGTTTAAGTAATGAAAATGTATGAAAATTTGATTTTATGCAATAAGTTCAAAACTTTCTTCTAAATTTATGTTATAATAATTAATCTTGAAAATATTATTTCATTTTTAAAAATGATCTTTATTAATAAAAAAACTATTAATTAAAAAAATATTACTGGGAAAAATAAGTTCATTTTTTATCCCACGTTTAAGTTAAACGATTCCGATTTTGTTCGATTATGATCGACAGATTTACTGTTTAACGGATTGAGATGTCATGGTACATTTTATGGGTCAGAGATTAATGCTTCAGGATGTTGTGTAAGTGCTATAATTGCTAAATATAGTATTTGCTATGTACAATGTGTTGTGGAAGAAACTGTAGGGCTCAAAAGAGTCACTCAATAACTAATGTGAAAACAATTGGGGTGTATACTATTTGTTACAAACAATTATAAAATTAAAAAAATGAATGTTGTTAACAATCTTTATTAATATATAACAAAAAAACAGAACGTACTTGTATTTTCAGTTTTCAGAGCGAAACGATAAATAGTTAATTGGATTCGAAGCTTTGTTTCTTTTGTAAATTTATAATGGATGATGTAAATAATTCAAGAAATCTTGATAAATGAAAATAGCACTGAGTATTTTCCTAACTTTGAAAAGCGATGGAAAATAATTTATAATCAAAAAAACATCCCCTGTACAAATAAAATTCTTTTAAAACTGATTGATAGGAAAATTCAGAGTATATTTAAAAAATGTTAAATTAAATACTATTGATATTTTTTCAAACTATAGTAAGTTGGCAGGGTTCTTACCATAGAGAATTAACTTTGAATAAAATTATAAAATTACAAAAAAAATAATAACAATAATAATAAAATTTGGGGGATAATCAATTCATAATAGTACATAACATGTTAACTAAATCAAAATATGAAGTACTAATAAATTATTTTTAAAATAAATAAGGGAAAAATAATAAATAAAGGAAGTAAACTAATTCTTTTATTAATTTAGTAATTTTTATTTTAATGATTAATAATATCAAAAAAATTATTTTTATTTTAAAATTACTATATACTTATTTTGTTTAGGAATCTTGAGGAAATAATATGCACTTGCACTAAAATGAGCTGTGGATATTGAATTTATTTAATATTAATAAATATTAATAAGAGCACAATTCATATTTTTTTTATCAAAATATATTTTAATAAAAAAAGTTTTGTTTAACTCAATTGAACAGTCTAATTGATAAATAATATTGATATATATATATTTCATTTAATACCCATATTCTCACAAAACTTAAAATTTTATAGGAAGCAATATCCACATTATAAATGTATTTTCCTTCAAATCAAATTTATTTTAGTTTTTAGAAATTCAAGAACATATCCCTAATAAATTTTCTTTAAACATAAATTAAAATTTACTTTAAAAATAAAGGATAGATTTCCAAACTTTGTTTCCTGTTACTGTTAGATTAATAAACAAAATTCCAAATATAATATTAATCACTCTTGAAAGCAAACAAAATTTTAAATTAATCATATTTAATTGAGATAAATGTATATAATGACAACCATAAATTTTAATTTAAATATTTTAAAAGCTATCAGCATATGAGTTCATGAAAAATAAAATAAAAAATAAAATTATTTGTAATTTTCATGACGTGCAGATAAACTTGATTTTCTATTGGTTAATTTTGATTATTGAAACAAACCATCACAAAATTTCCATTTTTAAAATTTATATATATTTTATTCAATATTATAGAGCGGAATAACTTTATCAAGGTTATATATTTTGTTAAAATAAAAATAACGTAAATAAATTATTAAATATATTTTAAAGCTTTCAATATAATGCATTTTTAACTATTTATTTTGATAAATTATATTTTATTGTTAGGTGATAGGATTTTCTAAATTGAATAAAATATATTTATTCATTAATTAGTGAATAAATTATTTTTGACATTAATAACAATAATAAAATTTGAAGATTATATTCAAGCTTTCTTTAATCCTTATACTAAAAGAACTACAGGCTAGATATGTCTTAGTTCAAAAATCTCTAAGCTATGTATAATAATGGTGAATTTTAAACTTAATAATCTACTATAATGATTTGTTTTTTGAATCGGCAAACTCAGTCTTACATCTTCAAACAATTTAATCCAAGGTTTTAAAGCCAAAAAAATTTATAATCATCGGAAACTTAGATTTACTAAGACGGTGTCGTTTATAGTCTGTACAAGAATCAACAATTTTATCAATTACATCATCATTTTAATAAACATAAAAATCTAACATTTATTGATACAACGATAAAATAAATTAAAATAAATTAAAATAAATTAAAATAAATTAAAATAAATTAAAATAAATTAAAATGACAATCTGACTCTATATCAATAAAACAAATTCAACGAATGTGATTATAAGAGAAATGTACATATTCCAATACCAATATCTAATATTTGTTCTACACATATTTAACTTATTGTAAATTTTTAATATATCTTAAAACTTTATTTTTGATAAAACTATTTTATGTATCTGTAAATAACAATTACAAAGAAGACCGTTTTGTTATTCAAGCAACATGGAATCTGACACCTTTCAGTAAAGTCTTTCGTTTAGATATGATTTATTATTTTAACTTTTCTCTAGATATCTTGCAAGCCAACCGTGAAATGAGTTCTTTTTTGCCCGGTTGGTTTAATCATAAATAGTTTAAAGTCAATTGTGTTTTCTGTTTGGTTTCCTGGTAAATCAAATGCCATCGAGATCTTGGCATTTTTTGCAAATTGTGAAAAATCATTGCTAAGTTTTATTCGAAAATAATTGACATTTCGTGTTCCAAATAGCGAAATATTCCTGAGCAATGTTTGTTCCCTACTAGTTGTGTTTGTTTTGAGATTTCAAAATGAAAAATAATATTAAAAATAATAATTTTAGAAAATATTAATTAATTTCAAAAAGGTATCTTGATAATAAATAAAAAAGAATTACCTGTAAAGGATTTATAAATTTCCTTCGGAAAAGTAAATTGTACATTTTCGAATCCAAGGATAGGTCTAATAGTTCTGATTTTGCACAATGTTTAGATCTATGCAAAAGTATATAAGTGATGTTATTCAAAATAAAATTCATTTAAAAATTTATGATTTACACATTTTAATAGTTCTAAGAAAACAACACATTTTGCCTATTAATGAAAAAATATATACACCAATACATCGGTTTGCATGTGTTTTGTTTTTGGTCTTTCCACTTTGCTTGATGTTTTATTTTCCTCCTAAAATTCAGTTTGCATTAAATAAAAATAACAAAATCTCAAATGCAATGCAAATATGGCTTAATATTTGTTAAAAATTGGTTTTAATCGACACAAATTTCATTCAAAAACAAAACAAAAAACTCCGTTCAAAAGCAAATGTTTTTTCGTTAGTCATTAATGATATTTTACAATGAATTACATACAAATAAATTAATAATTAATATTTTGTTAATAATAAAATTCCAAACAATTTGTTTTATTTACATTGTCTTGTAATATGTATTATAATATGTTTAGTATTAAAAATAATCTTTTAATTTAATGAAAATAGTTTTATTTCATTGTTAATTAAATAGAAAAGTTAAAATAAAATAAGTAACAATTTTAAAATAAATTCCAAAAATATTATTGAAATTATGAAGACACATTTAAATAAATAGAAATAAATTATAGAATAATTGGATCTTTACAGTTATTAAAGCTAAATCTTATATAATATTGAAAATAATGTTGATTATAATATTAATTATAGAGCGTTTAACACTTTGATTTAATTAACTTTTTTAAAATTTCCTATATATATGATACATAACAAATTTAGCCCATTAATTAAAACTTTACCTAATAAGCTTTGTAACATTTAAATGAATTAATTATTATTATTATTATTATTATTATTATTATTATTATTATTATTATTATTATTATTATTATTATTATTTTTATTATTTTTATTTATTATATTTCAGAAGTTATGAACAAATTTTAATTGGAAATTCTGCTTTTAAATATCAAATGAAATGTTTAATGTCAAAAATCTTTCTTTTGTTTTATCAAAATAGATTTCATTAAATCTTTCAACGATGAAATAATATTTGTATTCTAATTTAAAAAATCAGCAAGACTTTGCATATCATAATACAGAATGTTAAGCAGTTTTATTGATTTGTCTCGGACTAAAAAACCTTGCGTAATGTTTTAAAAACTTGTTTTCAATTTAGTATATTTAATTTCAAACTCAACCTAAAACATCTTTAATTACTTCAGTAATATTTTTTACATTTAATTTCAACAATTTGTACATTTAGCAAAATTATTCTTACTTAAAATTAAAATGGCTAGATCATATTTTCCAGTTTTTGATTTTATTTAACTGAAACTGTAAATTTAAAACTTGTTTAAAACCACCAATAAATGCTGTATTGCAAAACTAAAGAAAATATTTATAAAAAATGTTAGAACTAAAACATTTATATCTTAATAATTACAATGTCAATTTAAGGATCTAATATTTGGTTTAAACGAAACCTCTTTATTTTTGTTTAATTTGGAATAATTAAAATTTCTCATTTTATTTTATTTTCACTGAATAAAAAGTAATTTAAATTTTAAATTGAAATTGTAAAAACTAAACTAAGGACCTTTTAATCTGGTCCCAAAGGAAAGTTGACCAGCTATGATCTTTCATTTATAATATAAAGAAATCAATAAATGAGAAAGGATTTAATATTAAAAATATTGTTAAAATCACAATCGAAATATATTAATAGTATTCATGGAAATAATTTTTTATTTTAACATGTAAATAATTTTGTCTTGATGATTATTTATTATACATTTATTTTAAAAAACATTAATTATAATTATAAAGTGATGATTTCTAGGTAGTAGCATTAATTATATGTTAAACATTTATTAATAATTTAATTAACAAAATTTTGTAAAATTTGAATTTTTTTTGTAATTTAGAATCCGATTTTCATTCATTTTCAATTCCATTCAATAAATAGAACTTATAAAAAGAAATTGAAGTAAATATTAGTTTGAAAATAATTAATTAAAATTAAAGTTCTAGAAACAAATAATTTGGCATTTTGCATTAATATATTTGACATATTTGTTAAAATCAAATCAAAATTTAATTTTATTTAACTCATTTAAAGTGGTTAGAAATATTAAAAAGTTTTGAATTCGTTCGAGTTTATTAAATAATCGTATAAGACGGTTTAGAGAAACTCTTTTAAAAGGCTCATTTGAAACTATAGAATTTTTAAAATTTAGACAATCATAATAATCAAAAATTCAAATTAATAATTTAAATTTATTTAAAATAATTTTTTATATTTAACAGTTTTTAAATACATATTTAGTCCGATTGTGTAGATCAGTGGTCTTCAAACTGTGTTCCGCGGAATCCTAGGGTTCCATGAAATCACTCAAGGGTTCCAAAAAATCAATAATTTAAAAGAAATTGGCTTCATTTATCATAAAAAAAATTTAAATAAAATCTATATTTTAAAGCATCATTTTAAAACGAAATAATTAAGGGTTCCGTGAGCTTTTGAAGTTTGAAGACTACTGGTGTAGATTATGCATTATTCGACAGAAAGGGAGATGAATATTAGATTACACTGGAATAAAAAATGTCATGTTTTTGATTAATATTAAAAAATTGTACATATTTTTAAATTAATGAGTTAAATTAATAAAAATAACATTTAATATTTAACATAAAGTAATAGTTTTAAAAAAAATGCATGATTCCATAAAGAAAAGTCTATTCTCATAAAAGTTTGAAATAAAAATGAAATGTTTCAATTAAAATTAAAAGTTATTGTTAATTTTCCAAGACATTTGATAACATATTAATGTTACTTAATAAAAATAATGGAATTAAAACGATAAAATTATAATTAATATTTAATTGCGAATGTATTAGGAGTACTGGAAAGCAATATATTAAATTATTTAACAACTTTTTAAACATTTATTTACTAAAAATATACATGTTAATCGATTTATGCAATTTTCATGATTATTTATACTGTTAATATTCACCATCAGAAAGATCAACACCATTAAATGTAAACTTTCTAAACCATCACTGGGATTTGTCAATACATCACTATAAGTTGCGCTGATGTTTCTGGGAGCCTCAGTTGCATTCATCTCTTGAGGAAACCCAAACTGCATGAAATGTCTTAAATAAGTTTCATCAACTACCATACCAAGCCCGCATAATCCAGATTATTTCAAATTATAGATTTAAGTTATAGCTTTTTTTTTTCATAACTTTCCAGTACCTCTTTTTTTCGGTACTCCCAATATATATTTGTATACATAAATATTCGTGTGAATGTGTAAATATAAATATATAAATGTCGAAAAGTTAAAATTAATTAAAAATAAGTTAAATATAAATATTTAAAATTTACTTTTTATTTGAAATTTAGCATTAATTTCAAAATGAATAAAATATGTTTACAAAAGTTGTTTACAAACAAAATCTGAAAAGTTACAAATGTTTAAATGTTCAAAGGTTTGTATAAAAATAGTTTTATGAATTCCAAATATTATAATTATTTCGAGTGGTATGTTGGTACAAACAGTATTTGCCAAAATGTAAAATCAAGATAAAGTTTGCTGTACCATTCACATATAATAAACAATAATAATTTCTTAATATTTGCTTTCTTTTATTGATACATTTATTAGAAGCTGTCAAAAATATGCTTTTCAAAAACTTACTAATATGAATGAGACCCGAAAAATGTTACCAAAACTGACAATTATGTCTGGTTCATGAGTAATCACCAAATTTGATCAATTGGTATAACTAAAATTTGAGTATTTTAGATAAAATTGTCTAAGATCTTTCTTGAAACTAGTAATGAATTGATGAGTCTTTTTACTCAATCCGACTTACAAATTCGACAGACTTCCACTAACTCATCGACTAAACTACCAATTTTTATTCTATTTTAGTTAATTTATATACAACCGTTCACCATTAATAATCGTTGGAAATTTTCTCTCTTTTGAAGTTTCCTTTAGGAAACCCGTTCAACTTCGCCAAATAATTCCATTTACTCCGATTCAAATAGGTTTTAAATTTTACGATTGTGAAAAATAATTTTATTTTCTTTCTTACATTTTCCAAGGACTTCCTTTCGGCTATTTTTCATTACATAAAAAAAATAAATAATTCACCAAATAATGTATTTTTTTCAAATTCAGACCTCATTGTAGTATATATAAAATCATATCCCCGATTTCTTTACTTAATTCCAGTTCTCTAACAAATTAGGTTTGTTTAAATGGTTAATAAAAATTGAAGTATAACGAAAATATTATCTAATTGTCAGATAATAAATAATCTCTTCATAATTATTATTAAATCTCAATTTAGTTGAAATTGTTCATTCCCGGCTTTAGACAAAATTATTGGCAAAGAATCCCAATACTGAAAGTCAACTTCTATAATTAAGTCTAATTTTATAATTAAGTCAAATAAGCCTATATAGAATTATGTAATTAAAATGAAACGTGTGAAAACTATAAATGAAAATATTTTATGTTAGAAAAATTTAATAAAATTCACTAACTTGTAACGATATGAATTTCATTAATAATTATAATTATTAGTCACAATTTCGGACAAAATAACGTTTCGATTTAAAAAGATTTCTTTTTCAAATTTTAAGTTAAATTATTTTTCTGGATATATTAATGAATTTTAGATTAGTTTCAATTTATTTGAGATAAATTACAATTGAATGTTTATATTTTAATTTATTTCACAAAGTATTACTTATAATTTTATCAAAATTATTTAAAATTAAAATTTACTCAGTAAAAATGGACTACAATTTATTGACATTGCCAAAGGTGTTAATATATTTTATTTAATTATCCAAATCATCGAAAATGGGACTAGATAGTTTCGGTCCTGTCATATTTTTGAAATAAAACAAATAGGAAGAATTTTTTATATAGTACGTGATACTTAAAATTAGCATTAAAAAATTGAAAATTTCATATATATGCATATAACATTAAAACAAATTATATATATTATATATATATATATAAAATAAAAAATAAATAATAAAAATTTATATTCTACTTTTAATTAAAAATTAAATACTTAATAAATAATTGCTTGAAATATTAATTTTGACATCTGATAAAATTACAGGAATTTATAAAATATTAAAAATCATTCATAGAATATCATTTATATAAAGCTTCAATGAATCGAAATTTTAACTAACATATTTTTGAGAAAATTTTAAAATATTTCCGTTTATCCATTTTTAATTTCTTTTCAAAATCTTGAGACTTAAATTTATAAAAAAAGGCAATAGACATTTTACATAGATTTGTCACTTTATACTGTTGTAAAGCGGTCTCATCAATACAGTAAATAACTTTAATATCCAGATGATGAACCAGTAAATAAATTCTATATAAATTTATTAACTCTATGACAATATAATACTAATTTACTCAACTTGAATTTTAAATTTAATGAATAAATTTTGCATATATTTTGTCATTATTTGAAATTCCGAATATAAATATAAATATAATATAAAATATTTTTTAATATTATTCTAAAGCTTTTCGTAAAATATTCTTCTTCAAAATACAAAGGTCTTTTACAACTTCTTTAAAGAAATTTGAGAAATATTTTTTAATAAATAAATTAATATTGTAATTAATATTGTAACTACAAGTTTTGAAAATTTTCATATACTTTCATTAAGAAATGTAAAAGTAATTTAGGAATAAATGCACGTTACTTACTTAAAATCTTACCCCAAATTTTAACTTGACAAGGACAGGTAAAAATTAAAAATGATTTTGCCCAAAAATATTTTCCCAAATTGGATGACAAAATTATTATCAGAATTTATATACTATTACATATTTAACTGCGAAAAGGTTTTAATAAAAATATTTAAAGAGATTTAAACCAGTCGTCTTCAAAATTCCTTTTTGCGTTTATTCCTAAAACAATAATCTTTTAATCTAGAAACATTTTAAAACTTCACAATTTATTGATTTTACAGATGCAAATACACAGTAGTAAAAAAGGGTCTATGATTATATGGATAGGGAATATTGGTTTTTATTTTATTATTAAAAGTATTTAATATATAATTATTTTGTTTGTTATTTTTTAATCACTCGCTGGACCTCACTTTGTACATCACTAGTTTAAAAGAATGCAGAAATAAAATTTAAATATAAAATTAGTCAAAATTAATAAAATGCAAAAAATCATTATTTGAGCGTAAAATTAATTAAAAATGAGAAAAATGTAGATTTCATTATTTGGAGCGACATGGATCCAAAGAAAATACAATTGTAAAAATAAAAACTAATTAATTTATTAATTACAATTTTACTGATCACAATCATGTCGGTTGAAAAAACTAAATTGCTGAGTTTTGCAGGCACGATGATGGCTGTCAAACTGCAGTCAGGGCCGAACTTCCCTATAGAATATCTAGGCTTCAGTCTAGGACCTGAAGATCAAGAGAGGCTTATATTCAAATTGCTATCAAAATTAAAATTACACCATTCTAAAAACAATAAACCCTGAAACACTGGACCGAAAAAAGGAGAAATTCTACGCATATGACTAATAAATAGACATTAAAAATGTATAAGTTAAGATCAACGCGCATAGAGACTTGTATCAAATAATATTAAAAGAAAATATTCAAGTGGCCTTCCCCAATGTGGAATAAATCTTGCATATGCTTCTCAGTTTAATAATTAATAACTTGTACTGAAGAAAGGTCATTTTCAAGACCTAAAAAATATCAAAAATCAGTTAAGAAGCACAATCATCAGGAAGAGATTGTCTTCATGGAGTATTTTGTGCATAGAAAAATGAGACCTTCAGAAAAATAAATTTTGATGAACTTATAGAGAAATTCTGTGCAAAAATATTTCGAAAGAAATTCTTTGAATCTAATATTTTGTTTGAAATGTATATTTAGCCTTACATGGATTGAATCAGTTCTTAAATAGAATAACTATTAACATAAAATTTATTATGATATATAATTTGATATTTCTGACATATTGATGTATATCACAGTATTGATGTTATTTATCATGTAACTTACAAACCTAAAAATGGGAAGTGAAAGGGGCTCATAAGGTGGAATAACCTAGCGCTAACCTTCATCTAAATCCGGCCTTGACTGCAGTAGAGTAGTAAAAATTTAAGTTAGTTTCTTTAGAGTTATTATAAAAGTTAGAAAATGTTGATAATCGGGCTCGTGAACCTATGTATTTAATATCTGAAAAAGCAAAGATAAACATAATAATTTACTGTGATATGGTCAAGAGAGTAGTGCGTATTTGTGCATAATTATAGAAATTTCAATTTGAGAGATACTTAAAGCATTATTCCTTATAAAAGAAAATTTAGTTTATATAGACTTATTCCACAGATCCATTTCATTGAAATTCATAAAAGAATTTGTGTATTTCTTTGTGAAAATGAAATTTGTTTAGTGTTTTATTAAATAAGAACTGGCGGAGTAAGCTTGAAGTTTTAATCCTATCGAAATCATTAGAAATTCATCATATGTATTTTTTAGCATTTAGAACTTTAATATTAAAATCTACACTAAAATGATTAGTAATAATAAAAAACTTTGTTAATATATTCTAATTGTCGTATAATTTTGAACGGACTCTGTAAAATTGATAATTAAATAATTTAAATAATTTATTTATCAATCTATTTAAATAATATTTTTATAAAAATTAAATGTTGATTATAATAAAATATAATTAAATTGAAAGAATAGTCTAAATTATAATGCAAAATTCTTTTTTTGATAAGTATATAAAATAATAATAATTTTATTCTTTATTGACATATTATGTAAATAAACGGTTCTAATCTTGATTTATTTTGTCTCCTGTTCAAGTTTAACGATGATATTTTTAATAGATCCTATGAATATTTGAGGTGTTTATTTTATTATAAGTATTAATAAATATTAGTTGAGACAGTTTTAAATTAAACTTCAAATTAAAATCGGATTTATTTTCAAATAAAATAATTTGATGGGCAAAAGCTGAAAATATAAAAATTTGCAGAAAGAAAACAGATTAATTTATTTAAGGATTTGAAATAAATTTTAATAAAATAAAATAAAAATTATTTTAAAAATAAATAGTTAATAATAAATGGCAACGATATATTTCGACAGTTTTCCTGTCACCACCAGGTAGGATATAATAACTATATAAATTAAGGATTTTAAATTAAATTTATTAATTGTATTAATTATTAATTATATATAAAAAAATTTTAATAAAATCATTTCTTTCTTTAAAAAATTATAATTCAAATAGTATATTATTTTTAAAATTTTAACTTATTGAAATTTAATTTAGTAATTTATTAATTATTTAATTTAACAACAACAATCCATATAAACAACATACAAAACATTATTTGAAAACATTTAAAACACAAGTATTCACTACATTCTGCATTCAATGACTTTATCAATAACTCCTCACAAATTACTTTAAAAATTATTTTTAAAATAAGTTGAAGTTGAAAAAGTTGATTAATCGTGATAATATAAAATTTAAATATATTTAAATAAAATTTCATTCATTTATTTATTATTTGCTTGTTATTATTTGCAGCTGGAAAAGTAAATATTTCTTTTTAAAATAATGGTTTTGTTTGGACTTGATTGTTTAAAATATAATAAAACACATTTGCATACTTGTCAAAAAAGCCACTGTGAAATTATTCTAATTTCAAACTTCAGTTTCAGGTTTCCCATCTGAAATAAAATAAAATAAATTAAAAAAGTTATTAAT
Organism: Schmidtea polychroa; assembly: GCA_959609185.1. Lineage (NCBI taxonomy): Eukaryota > Metazoa > Platyhelminthes > Tricladida > Dugesiidae > Schmidtea > Schmidtea polychroa. The sequence goes on from CAUHTR010002894.1 coordinate 15,055, forward strand.
TCACAGTAATTGTGTAGATTCAACAATGAGAGAAATTTTATTCATAATTTGTAAATTAAGAGTTCTTTAAATTAACAAATTTCAGATTTAAAAGTTTTTCATTTAATTCAATCAAAAGATGTATGTCCATACATATACCCCTTTCCGTACAAATTTCTTTTCGCAATAGTCGGTAAAAAAAATTATTTTTATGTTAATAAATTGTGCTATATAATCAAATAATAACATAACAAATAATGACATAACTAATTATTTATTAATTTAAAAAAAAATATTGAGATCCAATCTCACTGTATTTTTATCGTTTATAAATAAAAGTATGCCATTATACAACAAATTACTAAGCTCTGAGATTCATTTTACAAGAACAAATATTTGATTAAGATAATATATGTCAGGGGTCCCAAACTACGGTATGCGGGTTGTATCTGACCGCGAAAGTTTTCTGGAAAAGAACTCAAAATTAAAAATAATTATAGTGAAGAAGATTTCAAAGCACTAACTTTATGGTGTTGTGAGATAGCAAGAAAATAATCTATACACTGCGAGACATTGGAAGGTCGGCACATGTATTTGACATCGTTTTTTATTTTTTCCCATATGCATCCACTTTTTAAGAACATATAGCAATATCTTCTCGGCTGTGCGATACAAGAGATGGATGGATCTTCATTCCGAATCTTTATAGAAAACATACAAATTCCACAAACTTAGTTCTAACATCTGAAAGAATGATTTTTATAGTATTTTTAACCCTTTTCTAGGAATTGGATAATTACCGAGGTATTGATCTACACGGTCGACTTCACCCACCGCCCGGGAAGTGGTTAAAGCATTAAAATTCAAAAAGAATTAAATAAATAAATAAATGATATATATATATATATATATTATATTCTCTTCACAAAAAACCGGGACAAAGAGGAATTTTTACAAAATAAATAAAATTTACTAATAAAATAAAATATACTTTATTTCTTTTAAAAAAATGGACCTTTATTACTTTAAGATTATATAGCAATACACCTCATTTACATGAAAACTTCAATTTTTGATTTAAAAGTTAATTAAAATTTCAAGTAGTGTACACGTGAAAAAGCTTGAAATTTTTAAAATATATTTATTTTAAATATATTAAATTTTTAAAATACCATTCGTAACTTCGTAACATTTTTAATAATATTTTTGTTTTAAATTCAATTTTTTAAATATTTTTTATGAAACTATAGGCTGCTAATAGTTTTTAATGTACTTGAAGTATATTTCAAGTACACTCCAAGTATCATATAAACGAGGCAATAAATGGAACGAAGTTTCAAAGCATCTTTTATTACTTTACAATATTTTTCGGTCAAAAATGGTAAACCGGGATTATATATATATATATATAACTGTATTCCAAAATTAATTTTTTTAAATCTAATAAGTAAATTTATTTTAATTCATCTTTTTAACAAGAACTTTAAAAGTTAGTAAATAACTTTTTATTATTTAGATATTATAAAGTGTTAGTTATGACATAATGAACATAACCATAATAAATACAAACTCTTGAAAATTGAAGTTTGTTGAGTCCACAAATTTTAAATTTCCATTTTAAATACAAAAGATATTCTGGAAAGGGGTTCTAGACCCAGAATTTAGTGAAACAACACTCGACCAACCTTATTCAATGAATTTTTATTTCAGAATATTTAAATATTTTTTCTTAGTTTACTTAGTTTACTTTTGTTCCGAAAAATAATATGCATCAAATAATTACAAATGATTTTATTCAGTTGACTATAAAATATAAGCCAAGAAATTATTTTATTATGAAATACTTTGACTTTCAATTTTGTGTCAATATTAGGCTGATGTTTATATTACTAATGACATAAACATGTTTAATTAAGAAAAAAAATATTTTAAGCTTAGTTAAAGTTTGAGGATATTATAAGAAATGTGCTTCTCCATTACTGATGTTAAACAATAATATCATATTTTCAAATTATCTTTTGATATTCTTCAAAAATTTCTTCTTCGAAGATTATTATATTTATCTTTTTTACCTTGGATCTTTTATTAATCCAATAGTTTTCATATTAATTTTGTACAATCAAAACAATATTTAAGGTAAACGATATTTCGGCACAGCTTTTATCAAGTGTAAATAAATACACACGTGAAGAAGGTTGTGCAGAAATATCATGTACTTTGTATAGTTTTTGTAGATGATTTGATAAAATATGTACCTCTACTAATTTTCTCCAATGTAACCTACACAAGTATATTTAAACAATTTTCAGGTTTCTATTAAATAAAATATTTTTCATTTTCCAAGAAATAAAAAATATTTGCAAATTATATAAAATGTTGAACAGAATTTTGATCTATAGTCTCAAAAGAAATGAAAATTATCTTACAGTTTAATAAAAGTAACTATTAAGCTAAAAATATATTTTCTATGACATAATTAATTACTGTAGACATAAACGAAAATTTGTGAATTTAATTTATCATTGAAAAAAGTTATTCTAAAATACTAAAAATTAATTATAAATGAAGCATAGTTATTTGCGTGTATTTGCAGAAAAAGAATGCAGTCAAATATGTGGAAAGGAATATTTTAACAATCCGATGTCACAATCTGGGTTAGAATTTAATTAATTTCCTCCAATAAGAAAAATGAGATTTTAAAAATCTTCATTTGTATTATATTTAAGATGGTCTTTTTAAAAAAATCCCCTTTTTTATATTCGTCTGTTCTGATTTAAAATTGTTTTTCTATCACTTTGATTAAACAAAACAAACAAACCTGTTTCATTAAACATAAACCTAATTATATCACGAAAACAATTTTGAATAAATTTAAATCTTACAAATTATAATTAAAATTTCTATTTCCAAATTTCAAATATATAATTCTGAATCAAATTAATTTTTAAATTACAGAAAATAATATCCATCTATTGTACAACCTCATGTCCCAGGCGAACTTGGATTTGCTCCAGTCAGGTACGCTTGAGAAGGGGTATTAAATAAAGAAATAAAACTTAATTTTTTGGAACAATTAAATTATTAAATTTACAATGTTTTTTAAAAACTTAAGCACCAAAAACAATAAATCATACATAAGATTAAGATCAAGTGCTAATCACCCATTAAATAAAACAAATTATTAATTGTATTTTAAATTAAGAAACTAAGTGTATAATATTAATATTATAAATTTCTTATTAATATCAATTTCTAATGATCAAATAATTCTTTATGATTATATTTATGGAGATGTATTTTGTACATTTTCTAAAAGAATAAAAATGCATTACTCTTTATTTTGTTTGAATTCATAATAGAGTAGGTGCAAAATATAATGCAGTGTTTTTGTCTTTTCATTATTATATTTTCATTATAACTAATTGTTAATAAAATAATCACTCTTTATAAGTTGATTTCAATAACTATAACCAGCACGCCAATTTATGTTTAAAAGATTCGATGATTTTTCGCTCAAAAAATTAATGTCATAAATTATCAATAGTTATTTATTAAGAAAGCTTGACTATGAATCAGTAATATATCGATGTTTAGATATAGGCAAATACATTAGAAAAGAAATCAGAGGTAAAATTTGAAAAAAAAGTTCTTATAATATTAATAGTTAGTAAATTCTCTATTTATTTGTATTAAGGAAAGACTGTAATTTAATATTATTATTTATTATTTAACTCGTTCATACTAACTAGGTCGCTATCGACCCCCTTGAAAATACTCATTTCATTATGAACATTTAATAAAAATAATATTTATAAACAAAACATTATCGACTGTCAACGTACAGAAGTTGAATGACAAAAGTTGCAATAAAATATTTCAAAATCCCGTTGGAACAAATAATCTGTGCAAAAGAGAATATTTATTCTTCTCTTTGGATTTTTATAACAAAATTCATTTAAAAAGTTTTATAAAAATAGAGTATATATACACTAATTGACTGCAAACTGTTTTTTTATAAAATTATATATCCAATTTCGTATTTCCATAGTATAGAAAGTTTTTATTTGATAGAGTTTTTTTAAAAAAAAACTATTTCGACAATAGAAAATCTTACATAAATTCTCTAATTGCGCATAAATTATGCAAAACCTAAATGAAGAATCATTCACATGAACTGTAACTGAACTATTTAAAGCTGCATATAGTTAAATATATTTGAAAATCTTTAAAAAACCCAATGATGAACTTAAATCTTAACAATAGTTGTTTTCACTTGTTAAACAATAAATATTTAAAGAAATAAAAAGATTTCCTTCGATATTATAAGTAATGAAAAGTAACTGACGGGCGACTGCTCTCTCATGTGCAGGTATAACTGAGATTTTCAGTATTTCAAGATCTATTCTGGACTTTGGAAATAGTCAACCCTACACAATATAAAGTTGTATTGAAGAAAAAAGGTTCAAATACTCAAATCAATATATAGTTTAGAAATCCTTTATAGATCATGAGTAACTTATGTTAGAATGACTGCAATTTCCCAACAGGATATGCTTCTTTTCATTTCTAGACGTGGTTTATTCATTCTGAATGGTAAATATTGCATTTTTCATGTTTATAAACTATTCATTGAATAGAAATTAAATTCTATTTGAGGAAAAAATTTCCATCAAAAATCTGAATTATGAGAATGAAAAAATTTTTATTTTAAATAGATTTTTAATAAAGTCGGAAAACTTTCATTATAATTCAAAATGTGAATAATGATTCTAATTAAACCAAAAATAAGTCAAATTAAATCAAATTGTTATAAATTTTTAAATTATTATTATTCGTTATATAAATTTATAAAAAATTCATTTATTATAGAAAAACTGTTTTATTAATAATTAAATATTTTGACAATGATTGTTCCAGTTCAATAAAACATTTTTTATTCTACAGTACACCTGTGTTTTCCCTGATTGAACCTAATATATAATTTATATAATAATTAAAAACATTGTAATTATCATCGACATAAACTTTATATGCCTTAAAATAAATCACATTTTATTTCACAGGGAAAAGCATGTAAATATGTTAATATTCAATTAAAGACTTTTGTATTTGTAAAAAACGTAGTTGAAAAAGCAATATTTGAAGGTGGTGATAAATATTGCAATCCTTTGATAGAAACAACAAATAAAACAACTCTTAAGATATTGAGATAAGTTGAAGCAGTAATGTATTTTATTAGAAAAAAATAGCAGTATATTTGTTTTAATGATAATTTTACTAATTAATTGCTTGAGATATTTTCTGTTAAAAGAAAATAAGACTCGAAGCTTTAATAATTTGTTATTATTTTATTATAATTGAATCTAATTAGAATTGTCTTCGTTTCTTCAGTTTTCTAAATCAAAATCTTTACATTTGTAATTTTTTCTTTTGAAATTTACGATGTCCATATTATAAATTGAAAGTGAATTTAATATAAAATTTCAACTATCGCAGTTCATTTTAACTAGGTTTCCGACATTATTTAATAACAAAATCCTTATAATTTTTATTATAAAAATTAATACGTATAAAACCGTATATCATCCATAAAGTAAAAAAAATAAAGAAGTGAGACTGAAGGAAAACTTTTTTATATAATCTTTTATCAATATAATATCTTATGAACTAAAATTAGAGAAACCAAAAGTTTCTTTAAAATGAATTATAATGCAGCTTTATTTTATATTTAACTGATTCGACATTTTTGAATGTAATTAACTTAAGTTATTTAATTAAATTAATTAAAATTATTAACAATTTAATGAAAGATAATGTCAATTGATGTTATTGATTGATGCTGTTTGGTGAAATCCTATTTTAGAATGAAAGAATTTCCCCGGAGATTTTGTTTGAATAATATTATCTAAAATAAATTTATTTAAATTAATAAAATTTGGAATATGTAAAACTTTTATTATGAATATTATAAATACAAAAAAACATTGTAGCTAATGCAGCATCATTTAAGTTTCTAACTTTTGTAAATTACATAAGAAATAATGCCTCATTTGTGTATAGTAAATATATTGTTTACTTGTCATTCATAAACTTTTTACCTTTTATCTTTTATCTTTTAAAATTATAAATATTTGTTATTTAATTGAATGTTTTGAAAAATTTGATAATAACAAATATGTGCTATTTATAAATTATTGATTAAAATTCGATTATTTTAATAAAAAAGTGAAACTCAAATGTCTACAAAGAATATTCTAAACATCATTTCATAAATCAATTATTCATAACAAATAGTTGTATTGAAACAAAAAAGTTAAGTTTTCTTAAAAAGATTTATCAATAATGAAATGATTTAGATAAAAATAAGTTTTTCAATGACTTACTTGCTTTTTCATAAAATAATAACAATAGAATTAGAATTTTGTTCAAATTATTAAGAATTAAGGATAAAAAAATATTAACTTAAATTAGCCTTTAAAAAGCAGATAAAGTTTTCAAGTTATATTAAGACAAAATAGAAAGCTTAGATTGAATAGTTAATTATAGAATGGTAATACTACCAACTCACAAAACATACAACATTATGTTTTTACTTTGACTATTTTAAATAAAATAATATTATTATAGATCTAATTTCAAACGTGCTTTGGTAAACAACAACCACATTTAAACAATATGGATGTTTATATACCGACACAATTACAATTTAGTCTTTACATAACTTATTACAAATACACATTTTTCAACTTATTTCAACACTTCAAGAGGACTAGCATTACTGAACAAGCTCACATTCACAATCGTATAACTACTGATTAAATTTAATATCCCAACACACTTTGTGGTTTCTCCTATTTAATTTACAATAAATTCACTAATCAAGTATTAGTTTTCCAAATTTTGTCGCATGTTCCTTTATATTATTCTCTCAATTATAATATCCCTTTAAATTTCTTTTTAAGGTTTTTCCAATATATTTGTATTTTTTTTCAGTCAATGTTATGTCAATATTTGTTGTTTTTGACATCAAAATTTGTTGCTGGAAAAAACCATTTAGAAACATATGATTTCTCGTAGGGTTAGTTGATATTTATTGTGTTTTTCATAACATTTCTTTTAGGAATTTCTCATTTCCAATTTTGACTTTCATCAAGGTAATTTTACAATTTTACAATATTAAAATAATAATAATAATAATAATAATAATAATAATAATAATAATAATAATAATAATAATAATAATAATAATAATAATAATAAAAATAATAATAATAATAATAATAATAGTAATAATATTAATTCAATAACAATATTTCCTAAACGTTAGACTGGGGAGAGTCAATAAATTGACGCGTATTATGTCTCTTCAACCACTTCAGTAGCGTAACGTTTAATCAAATAAAAATTAATAACAATAAGAAGACAACAATTATTTTTTTCACATTTCATTATTTAACATTTGAAAAAATATTTCTATTCATTTATACAAACAAAGACTTAGCTATTATAAATTAATTATTTTATAATTATAAATATATTTCCAAATTTGAATGAGAAATTATAATATAAATGTTCTACGTAAAGCTAAAATTGAATCCACTAATATTTACCGTTTTTTGTGAAAAATGACCATATAAAACAATAAAATCAATAAAATAAAAGTACTTTAGTTCAATAGAAAATATAAAAATATTAATCAAATTAAGATATGAGGAAATGTTCATGAGTGTTTGTAAATTAAACATTTTAAAAGACATAATAAAATCAAAATCTAACTTTTGACAATCACGAAAAACACCGAATGAACTAGTAATCACATCCTGGTTTGAAACATTGGCCTTGAGTTTAAATGAAAATAAATAAAATTCTAAAGGGAAAACAGATCAAAATTTGAACAAAATAATTAAAGATGAAATTTTGATCTAATAATTCACCGATAGAATATATGGTGAATTCGGTCCAATATTGAAAATGAAAAACTTTATTTTTTAATTAATTAATTGAAATCTACGATTATTAACCACACAATAAATACATTTTTACAATCCTAATGTAAAATCTTTTTTTTTCTTATTTTTATTTTAAAAAGATTTTTTGATCAAATAGTTAAGTGTAAAATTATAGAAATTAATACTCCAATTTATTAAATTAAAATTAAAATAAATAAAATTGAAATCGAAGCAGATTTTGTTAAACGTGTTCAACAAATTTCAGCTGGAATCGAGTAATCCAATTTCGAGACATTTATTATTTCATAAAAATTTGGTTACATTTTATCATTTTGAAGTATATGCATCATTAAACGGATATCTACTTTTCATATCATTCATTCCATATAAAACTGTCCAAAATTTCGGATAACTGTCGCTGATTTTCAAACATTTATTATTCATAAAGTCATCGATTTTTGTTTTAATTAGTTTCGAAATTTTAATTAAATTTTGCTTTTGGAAATTTTGATTTTTAATATCTATTAAATAATAATGGTAAAGCAATTATAAATCATAGATAGAACAATGTAGACAAATTTTTATTTTTCAAACGTAACAATTCTTTGGTGATGAGAATACCGATGGAAGTATCCATTTGTATTTGATACAATTTCATAACGTTTAATGAATTATTTCTATAACTATTATCGATTTGGAATGCTAAATATTTGATTTATATTATTTATTTATATATTTATTTTTTTGAGTTTCATCTTTATTACGATATTTTTGTTGAGGTTTTAAAAGTAAATTATTTAATTATATAGTTCAGATTAAAAGGAAAGCCGAAATTGAATGGCGGTCAAGCAGAAAAGCAATGGCAAAGTAAAAGATATGATAAAAACAAAACTATAAAAGGGTACAATCAGACACGAATTGGGAAAATGCGCAAATCTGAGGAAGTGGAATAAAGTGAAAAGTTATCAAAATTGAAGCTGGAAAACGGGAGAGGGGTAGATTAGGGGATGGTGAAGAAGACAGTGAGCAAGAAATTGTTAGAAAATGTTTAGAAAGGTTCGAAAAACAGACAATATTAATTAATTAATTAATTGGCTTATGGGAAACCCGAGCGATGAAGAAAATTTGAGCACGGCAATTTGGAAGGGTAAATAAACGAGGAATTCAAAGGGCAATTATCCAAACAACCGGATAAACAAGGGTAAACAAAAGAAGGGGAATTACGAAGAGGGTCAACAGAAATAGCTAATTAGAAATGATAACCAAAGAAGTTAAAACCAATTAGGTCAAAATGGGGCAATTACAACGATTATAGGAGTATATAAGGAAACTCAAAATTCACATAATCGGCGATAGCCTTAGGTAGGGAAGAAGAAACAGACGATAGGATTTCGAGGATATAAAATAAAAGAAGAAAAAGAATTATAAGAGGAATCGAGGAATCAGAAAGGAATATTAAAAGAGTTCTGATCAGAGAGCGGAATCAAATAAAAAGGGTGAAACTTATTTTTAAATCGTACAAGGTCGTTCGATCGGAAATTGTGAAAAATTGTGGTTAACTAAAAGTGTAGTTATTTATTGAGAATTGTAAATTCTCTATAAAACAAATATACGCTGGGAGTTGTGCTTATTAATATTTGGAACACGTGGAGTCAGAGTAACCAACGGTTGATTTTTGATATCATGATAACCAACATTTTGATTTTAATTAGGATTTATAACTATTTGGTATTGTTGCCAAACAGTTCCTATTTTATTTAAATTATTAAATTTTTATTTGAAAAGAAACTTGTCGCTGTAATTCCAATAACAATAATAATAAATATAAAACTTTGATCCCATTAACCGTAATTATATTGGTGTCATAATTATTTCTATTTGAAGCAAAGTAATTCAAAGGCCTTTCGTCATTTAAACGAGATAAGTAATTTACGGCTATTGTCAAATTCTATTTTCTCATAGAAAATTTCACTTTGTTTATTGCCGCTTTAAATGTTTTCTCATAAATAGCATTTGAATATAACGCTTTGAAAATTATTATTAATCCAATTTATACTTTCTTTTTTTTTAACAAAATTTATATTTCATTTACTTTTATTATGGCAAAAGATCAGAGATTAATATTTGATCTTTTGTCATAATTGAAAATAAATAAAATGTCAAAATAAAAAAGAAAACAGATCAAAAATGATCATAAAATAGATTGTACTTGAATATAACGCTTTAAGTTTTATTATTCGAATTTATTTTTTTGTTTTAATAAAACTTGTATAAATTTATTTTTATTAAAATAAAAAATCAAAGATTAATTTCTTTTTATTTTAATTTCTTTTTTCTTAAATGTCAAAAGAAAAAAGGAAACAGATTAAAGACGACCAAATTAATTTTAATGGTAAAAAAATAAATGGACCAACTCCAACAATCCCCATCGAAAACGACAATATCCAAATCCACATCAGAAATGACTTAATATTCAATTGCTCAGTGATTGGATGTCAAACAAAATCAAAATCTTTATCAGGTATTGAATATAATCTAAAAAATCCTCACAAAATCAGCCTAATCAATGCTAAATGTATCAAATGCCCTAACCTCATTCAACAGAATGAAATATTAGACCACAAAAATCCCATATAGATAAAGAATACAATGACTAGAATACTGAAATTATCGTCCCAACTACCAAGGACATTCCCTCGAGCACAGCACAACTATCACAGGCCGCAATCGAATCTAAAATAAGAGCAATATCAGACAAATCTAACACTATATAACACTATGATATATCCGTGAAGCACTGCATACTAGTTCTCAAAACTATGGCCCAAAAGTATTGTGATGTATGATGAACCCTCAGGGGAACACAGAAGTAATTGACGAAGATTAAAAATAAACCCGAAATGCTACAACCGCTTAGAGGTTGAAGCTCATCCGTAAGGATCTGACCTTCTCTTCGGAGCGGTAGGTAAAACCAAGCTTTGATAACCTTCGTTGTGTGTTCACTTGTAACTTGGGACAATAGGAATCATGACATATTTCGGAAATTAAGCATTTAATATGAAGAATATCTCCCAATAAAAGCTAAGATCGAGCGTGTAATAAAAGGATCAAGGAAGACTTACGAAAATCACAGAGGCTTCCATCAATAACAAGAAGACCAGAACGTGTCACGATGATTGTGTCAGCATCGTTAAAATTGCAGACAAGATAGAACACCCTTACATATTAATTAAGTATTAGAACCTTTTCATTAATAAATATTTGACTTTCTTTAAATTATGAGGAAGAATTTTCGTGAAGAATTTTATTTCAAAATAAAATTTTATTAATTCCGTTGCTTTCCACAAAATAATTATGTTACAATTAGATGTTAAAAACACTTGAAAAATGCCATTTGTAATTCACATTTTTGAAATTTTATACTAAATAAATTTGAAAGTAATAAAGATGTAGACTTTTAGATATTCTAGGTTGAAATGGTGATAAATTGAGTTGATTGTACATATTTATTTATTTCGTAATTAATAATTAATAGCATCATAATTGCTTCTAATAATAATAAACAAAAATACTTCAATTTGAGAAATTTTATTCAGTGTGCTTCAAAATGAATTTAAAAACAATATTACAGTTTAAAACAATAAAATGATAATTTAAGCCTTTTGCTGCAAATAATGTATTTAATGAAAGAATTTTCAACTATAAGATAGTCCTTGTCAATCTCCTGGAATTTAGCAATGTTCTTCCCCAAAATACCTTTCAATCTTTCTTTTATTTCCTTTCTCTTAATTCTCATTGGTTGTAAATATTACAGTTGCAATATTACAGTTTGAACTTGAGTTTTACTACTTTGATTTTTTTTCATATTTTTCAGATGATAATTTATCAATAAATTAGTCTTTCTAAAATTATTAATCAAAATTATCAGTTAGTAAAAAATAAACCATAAAAACATGGTTTTTGAAACTCTCTATATTTCACTCTATTAATTTCAACATATTTTATATATAATTACGTTATCTCTTTAATCCGAAGTTTAAGAATAGATAAGAATAGATAAAAATAGATAAGAATTTATATAAGACAGTGTTATCGATAGCGAATCTACTTGCTAAGTTTCAGCTCAATCTAACAAGCATGGAAAGTAGTTTAATCTGGCCTCACAAAATTTGCTTGGCACGTACAAAAATAAGTTAATATAGAAATAATAAAAAATGCAAATTTAAAAATATTGTGAAATGCTATTATTATTTTAAAAATTGACTATTTTGCTTTGAATTAGAGCTGGGTAACCTTTGAGTAGCTTTTTTTAGAATACTGATAAAATGCAAAATTCTTCATTAAATAATACAAGTATAGAAATAAATATTTACAAAAATATAAATAATTGACATCAAAGTTGTCTATAATTTAAGTTCATACTTTTTCACGATTATTTTTCAATCTGATAAGTAAAATTATGGGGATTTCTTATTTTAAAAATTTTAATTGCGAACATTTTATCGGATTAATTTATTTGAAGTTTTATATCTCCTATTTTAAAAATATATTCAAGGTTGAGATGAATATTTTATGAAGAGCGAAAATTTTAAATTTTCTTTTTAATTAATGAAGAATATGTTAGTAGGACTAATAATTTGTTTTTTTAATTTAATCAAAATTTCTATAGTTTTTAATTATTTTTCAAATTGAGTATTTTTTACTTTTGCAAAATAAATTAATTGTGTTAGTAAACAAAATTTTTTTCAATAAAATTCATTGAATTTTAAATAATATAATAATAGAAAATAAAAAATGTTTTTTACAATATGATATTTTATAAATTTTGAATATTTAGATTTTTTTTAATATTACTGATAAAAGTATTTTTCAAATTTATATTTTATAAATATAAACCACGGGTTCTTTTTTGTTGAAAATATCATTTTTAATTCGTAAATAACCAGGATCATAGGCAGATCCAGGTCATCTATTAAAGGGTGATTCAGTGGAAATCATAAAACTTATTTAATTATTTTTGATTTTTGAATATCAATGTCACTAAAAATTGACGCCATGCTTTTATATTTCAATAATCTAAATTTAAAATTTGACTATAATTTCTTTTAATTTTTTATCAATTTTAAACAGCGTGCTTAAAACGTTTTGTAATATATTTTCTATTTTATTTTTATTCATTTTAAAAAAGTTTATGCATATTCTAATTGAGAAGATAAGTGAACTGTATCCTGGCCTTTTGAAGGATTTTATGTACTGGACTCCTGAAATCATGTCATTCAAAATCAAGATCGTTACTAGTATTAATTTCAAAGTGACACTAATCAATTCATTAAAGCTCCTGGTGGTGAAAAATCACAATCCATGCACAAATCGGGTGAAGAACATTAATAGTTTGGTTTTAAGAAATGAATTGAGAAGTTTCATTTCTCCTCTATTGTATATAAAGTAATGATATTTTGGTAGCAGCATTAATTAAATGTTAAACAATTAAAAGATAACAAATGAAAAAATTTTCAACTATAAGACAGTCCTTGTCAATTTGACTACTTGATTCATTGACTACAGTTTTTTGGCTTAAGCAGGCCAATTCAATAAAGAAAACTGTTGATGATTACATGGAAACATCAATTAAGAATGTTCAGCCAAAGAAAGGTAGTGATTTCAAACTTGTTCAGATGTTTCACAATCACCAAAGGTTTTTTCTCGGTATAGGAAATAAAATTTAAATTCGTAAATCCATTCAAAGGGTTTAATTCACCATATTCTAATTTAATAAGACATTTGACTAAATAATAAAGTAAATAAAGTTTGTAAGGAAAATGTAATGAAAATATATTTATCAATAATCGAAGAACTCATTTTCATGATGCATTTTTAGAAATCTCATTTAAAGATAATGAAAGCTTGTTCATCAATACCCAAGAATACGAAATCAGTTATTTGATGTCAACTTCAATTTAAATTAAAATTAAAAACATTTGTATAATTTACATTCCTTGATTTTTTTTAAACACAAATTTAGGCTTAAAATACTTATATTTATTGACTTACAATTATTAAATTTACTTAATTTATTGTTTCATCATACCCTCACCATATAACATTTTATTTAATTAGATTTTAATCACTAACAATTACTAAATTTTATACAGATTATTCACAAGGTTTTTCTGGCTCAATTCAAAAACTTTTAAGTAAAATTATATTAAATTAATTAATTAATTATGTAATTAGGAATTAATCTAACGTAGCTGCATTTTAAAATCTTTAATATAATTACTGCAACTAATTTATCTCATTAATTTAAAATTAAATTTAAATTTATTTTTTATGGTTTCCAGAAGTTAAAATAATTTTAATGTGTTTTACTAATATTTTCAAATTGAATAAGAGCAGCAATTTTCCAAATTAAACTGAAACATTATTTTTTTATTGCTATAATATAGAATATACAATTTGAGTTCTATAATTAAAGCGTTTGATTATAAATAATAAAATATTCCCAGAATAATAAAGTCAAATTTTTAACATTTAATAGGTTTATTTATTCTCAAACTGTCAATAACTAAATTTTGATTTTTTATCTCGTTTTGGTGAGATATTAAACTTGTAAAGCTTTCATAAATGAATATTATATCTTTGTATTTTATTTTCTTAAATATTTTTGTTCAACAACACCAGTCGTAGGGAAATTTAAATTGAATATTTTAATTAAAATTTCATTTTTAAAATATTTCTTTTGAACAAGTTCTAGGAGAATTTTTTAAAAATAAATTGTTTCAAATTAAAATTTCTAAATTGTTCTTATTTATTCTCATATCAATCAACTTTATTTTTATTTGAAAATGCGTTGTTGTAAATAATTTGAAAAGACTAAAAAAATATCTGCTTTTATCACGTTTAGTCATAGAAAAAAATTAATTTAGAATATTTTCATCAAAAAATTATAAAGAAATATTTTGTTTCCTTTAAATTCATTTTTTTTAACTAATAATTTTTATCACGCAGCATATATCCACTGTTTAACATATTAAACAAAATAATGACAAATAATTTCATTATATTCCAAATTTCTATTTTATTCTCTATTAATCGAGTTAATTACTGTTTTTTAAAATTTATTTTTGACAAAAATTACTTTTTATTTTATTTCAAAAGTTTTCATGTTTGCTTTTGTTTTTCTATGCATTTTAGATGTTTTAAAATCAAATATTTTAATAATTTAAAATCGCTAAAGCTTAAATAAATAAAAACATTTTTAATTAAGAAACAAGGGCACAACATGTTTAATTAAATTAATTTTAATCAAAAACATAGATATTTATAATATTAAATTATATGGTAATTAAGTATTTGAGAATTCTGAGAACATATCTTAAGTAGATGCATGCATTTATACATTGAGTTTATACATAACTTGTGATATTTAATATTATTATTTAATTAATTTATCCCATCTCAGCCCACATAATTATATTAAATTTCGATGTGCAATTTCATAACGATATCATTAATTAGACTCTTTACATATCTTATTCCTTATATATCATATATCATATTTATATATTTTTGGAAATTTGAGAAAGAAAAGCATATTTTAAAGCATTTAACCTAATACAATATTAATTTTTACGATTTTTATTTTTATGGTTTAGGAATTATTTTATCTTCGAAAAAAAATTATTTTGAGGTGTAAATTAATATGTCAATTTAAACAAGAATAAGGAATAAAAGTAATTGCATTTCACTTTATCTAAACTCTGTAGAATATGTAACATTAAAATAACCATTGTTTAAAATAAAATAATTGGTTTTTTAATAAGTTTTGCAGAAAATAAATTATTTATCAAACTTCAAAAATAAACTTTACAAATCAATTAAAACAAAACATAAATTTTGTATAAATTTTGTATAAATTTTGTATTATTTAGCAAATAGAAGTTCGTGATAAAGTTTCGTATTGTATATAATTATTTCATTTATTTTAATATTGAAATTTTTAATGAATCCTAAAGCTCTTACAAATTGCAAATATTTTTTCATTGTGTTTCATAAAATTCGGGAAACTATTCTTATATTTTAACTAATATGTGATGAAAATATGTCAGTCAAGCAGCAAGATTTGTCTACAAGAAATATTACAGCGGAAACATTACTACATTGCAATCGACCGACTCTAAGGTGATCAAATGATGAGTTATTATAATGTTAAAATAAAATTTTCCAAATGTATCTTATTGAAAATTATAAAATCGCGTTAAAATAGTTGGTAGTATTTATAAAGAGAAAAAAAGAATAAAATCTGTAATTTCATCAGCATATCAAATATCTATTTAAATTTTATTTAAATATTATTTATTAACTTAGTTTAAAATAAATGAAGAGTGATGTTAGATGTAAAATGATAACCAATATTATACCAAATTTATAGTGTTTCACAACTGCGTGGTAACAATGTAGGTGTTTTGGCTTTTTTAAAGTTAATTTTTACGCAATGGCCTTTTTTGTATACCACATGTTAAAGTGTAAAATAAAACAATGTAAGTTCTCCAAATGATAGCATACCTAATTTTGAGGCGTAACACAGACATTTAAGGATTGAAAACATTATTATTTTTATACGGGAACAAATCTTTTATTTTGCAATCCACAGTCAATTGCGCATATACTAATTTCTTGTTTATGTTTCTAGATTAAGACAGAAAATTAGAAGATTCGCCACTTAAAAGGGACATATGATAAATCTTGAAGAAAATATATATAAAAGATAACTACAAAATATATATAGTTAAATTACATCATATATATTAAACAATTAAATGATAATTTAAGCCTTTTGCCACAAATTATATATTTAATAAAATGAAAGAATTTTCAACTATAAAATTAATCCTTTTCAATTTCTTTACCAATTATATTCAAATTGATAAACGAGATTAAAATGCAATCAAACCGGAGTTCTAGACTTAATAATAAACACATTGTGTACTTTAAATATCAGGCTTTCTGATAAAAATAAATTAATTTATATTTTTTTGTATTTTATTCATACCGTTTGTGCACATTTTTATTGTTAGTTTATGAATGAGTAAGCTTTTCTATTTTATTGATTCTAATGCTCCACTGAATGTTCTAAGACTTGGAAAAAGTTAAGACTTAATGAACTGAATTGCAAAATACGCATCGAAATTGTCTATGCCATTCCTCTAACAAATGTTTTGCTTTTCAAAAAACATAGTGTATCAAATTACTTGCACAAGATACGACGCAACGTACATATGGGAAACACATAGAACGTTCCAAACAACACTCAATGAACACATCAAAACAAAAACCCAGTAGTTATCACAAACACTACAAAAAAGTACATAAATCAGCACCACTCGTACACGAAACAAAATAAAAATTATTACAAGATACGTTCAAAAATACATTACAGAGATTAGCCGCAGAAACTCTTTTTATCAAAAATAAAAACCAATTTATTTTTTCCACTATAGTTTCAAAATAAAAGATATTGATCAAAATCTCTTGAAAAAGGCAGTGCCGAAAATTCGTGAATATCCAAAAAAACATCGATATCTTTACTGATTTCTAGGTTTTAATAAGTTTTTAATAAACACAATGTCAATTTAAATGAAATCAGAGGTAAAAAATGATGAGGATAATTTAAAATTGTAATAAATTATATTTTACAAATTATTTTGCGTTTAAGAAGGTTTTCTCTATAATATGTCTAAAACTCACGATTTCTTAAAAAATTCTTGTCTAAATTACCCATTAAGGTATTGAAATTTTGAAGAATAACGTAAACAAGTAAATAACCTGAGCAAGTCCTTTTTTCTTATAATAAATTTTAGTAAAAATAAATTTAGAGAAAAAACTAAAAGAAAGTAAAATATTAAAAGGTTTTAAATAGTAAATTCTCAAAATTAATTCAAAACATGAAAAAGTTACAATATATTTGGTCAGCTATGCCAAAATGCGTATGTTAATTATTTATTGATTATTTTTCGGAGAATTCTCGTCCAATTGAACATTAAATTTTTACTAAAAATTTTCATAGAACTTTTTTATCGATTTTTAGAAAAAGAAAATCAATATTGTCAAAATGAATGAAACTTCAACGACTTCGAACCAAAATACTTTGTTAAAACTTCGACAGATATTTTTGCCGATTCCATATCAGTTACAATTGTATTCTTTTCCTATCTTTCTGACAGTTGGAATAATTGGCAATCCAATTTCCTTCGTTGTGTGGGTTTCAAGGAAACTTCGACGAAATAATTCTTCAGCAGTTTACATAGCAATGCTTGCTATTAATGATTTTTTTGTTGTTATTTGTAGCATTATTTATTATTTGAGAAATTCATGGGGTTCTGGTATTATAGATATTCGAGGAATTTGTAAATTCTATATGGTTATTTTCACTTTTTCTCAATATAACTCTATATTGCTAGTGTTTGGATTTACTATCGAAAGGTGGATAGCTGTATGTTACCCCTTTCGGCGCGAAAGATATTGCACTGAAAATCGAGCCTGGATAGCTTGTGGAATCATTTTTTCAAGTGTATTCATATCAGTGTTTCCATTGTTCTTCGTTTGGTATTATAAACCATTTTGCAGTGTTCCTATAAATTGGGTTGAGAATACATATTTTGTTATCTATTCTCTAACTTTGGAAATTTTATTTAGTGTCTTAATACCTGTAATAACGTTAGCAGTTAATGTTCGGGTTGTTGTAGAAATGTATAGAATATCCGAAACAGTAGTAACATTTCCGAAACTATCAACAATAAATCAGAATTTTGAAAATCCAAGTCAAAAGTCGAGAAAGCACAGCAAAAATACAGAAAATAGTATTTCTTTCAAATCAACAACAAAAACATTGCTATTAGTTTCATTTTTCCAGATTTTAACCAATTTACCACTAGGGGTGGCTTATATTTGTCACATATTCTACCCAGAAGGCAATGGAACGTCAATCAAACAAATGAAAGAAGATCCGATTTGGAAAAAACATTATCAAATGCATGCTGTAAAAGATATAATAGATTTGCTTAGCTTCTCCCATTATTGTTTCAACATTGTCATTTATTTGGCATCTAGTCATTTATTTCGGAATCACTTGTTAGATTTTGTGAAATTATATTTAATGAGAAAAGAAAACAATAATTCTTTAAACAACTCATACTATAAATTAAGACAAAGTCAAGACACCCACAAAACTGAAATGAGCATTCGGCGAAAATTTGTCGAGTCTAAAATCCCTCTATCCTTTGAAGTTTCTCTCGTTACTTAGATCTTATTTTATCAATTCTTTCCATTTGATTACTAATCCAATAATTTTCTCAACTCGATTTGGGTAAATAAAAATTTTTAAAATCAAATTTGAAATATTGTGAAATATAATTTTATTTCACTTTTCAGAATTCAATTGCAAAGACTTTTGCTTTTCTTTGATATCACAAATGACTGAAATCAAATTTATTTTATATTAACTGGTAAAATGGACTGCAATAGTTGAAATATTTGAATGATTTTGACATGATTTAGTTTCAATGAAAACTAAAAGTTCATCAATTAAAAATAATTCCAGAAAATTTATTAAATAATTATTAATTGATTTTCATGTACGATTACAGTTTTCAGTTTCCTCTAAATGTATAAAAATATAAATATTTTGTTATTTAAATTTTTCTTTAGTATTAGTATTATTAGTATTATTAATTATAACTTAAATTAATTTCACGGAATTAAAATTAATTTATTTTATTTTTCAATAAATTTAATGAAAGTTTCTTTGTTTTTTTAGAACATTAGAGAATTTTTAATAATTTTTGAAATTGTTATTGTTTTAATTAATTAATTTTTTATCTATTTTTGTTACATTGAATTTCAATAATGTTAATAAAAAAGTGTTAATTTAAAAATAAATATTGTTTCATTTTAATTTTATGTACATTTTAGATTTTAATTATAAATTTTCAATAATGTTTGTTTATATCTTTTTTAGAACTAATTTAATAATAATTAAAATATGGAAGTAACATAATCAAGTTAAAATAAAGCATTAACAAATAAACCATATTAAAATAAAAAAATAAACATCATTAAAATTCAAAGTTCTACTAACAGATGAAAAATCATCTATTTGTAACTAAATTAAAATTAAAAAAAATATTTCATATACAGATATCCTTTTTTAATTAAGAAAAAAATATTAGAAAATAAACAATATAGAAACAATGAAAGTCGAAAAGTATATCGATTTCTATTTACATAGTTGTACAAATAATAAAACAAAAGACAAAATAAAATATGCTGTAATATTTTGATAAATGGGACTTGATTTCTGTGGACATTTAAAAAATAATTGTCTGCGATCTATAGTTTTACATATTAACATATATATATAATTTACTTTGTAATTATAACAACTATATCAACTGACGTAGCAAGGTTTCTGAGGGCCCTTACATAGAGCTTAAAGTTGGAACCCTTGAAGACTTAATTAACTCCGTTCGATTTCAAAAAAATAAACCAAGAACGTATGCAAAGTTATAAAAACTGAAATTGTTGGAAAAAGATATTGTAACAATTGTCCATTCAAAACAGCTGGGTTGTTTAATCAAAATAATGATTATTAGATAACAATTAACGTCATCCATCAGGGACTTTTTATACTCCTCGACCCTTGGTACACATACTCCCCACAGTATTTTTATGTAGCTCAACTTAAATTATGTAGATAAAATCGACTTTAAAAGTAGGGGTCCGCTAACTCAGAGTAAGTCAAATAAAAACACACTATATATAGTTTCAATAAATAATCTAACTCAAAATCGGTCAAATAAAAAATAAATATATATATATATATATATCAAGGGTAGAAAATCTGGGTAGACTGGGCTGTACTAATTTACTTTACATAACAAATAGTAAAAACAGGATAAATAACTAACAAATATCCAACCACCATAAGATCACAACAATGATTACGAAGATATTACAATACGAATGATTTATTCTCACTGATCAAAGGTTATATAAATAAACCTATCTTTTAAAACTTTATTATAAAAATGTCACCAACTAAATTTTTCATAAATTTGTTAAATTTTAATGAAAATAATGAGGTCACCAAAAAACTTACTATATCTCGTCAATCACACAGAGAAAATAGTTGAAGACACTTCTCTGGAAAGTTCTAACATTCTCCATTTGGAGCCAGTAGACCAAAAGAAAAATTCTTTCTAAAGAATATTTTTTGATAATTAAATTAAATGGACTCGGATAATCGTAGGTTATCATTCATGATGCGAATTATAAATAAATCTAGTTCCGACTATAAAAACTATTTTCAAAGGTCTGTTTAGTTATATTATTTTGTTTTTAATTATTATTATTATTTAGATAATTGAATCAAAATTTGAACAGTCTCCAAATATTGCTTTCATTTTATTTTCTACAACATGATCAATACAATTCTGATAATCATAACATTTATGTTGTTTATCACACGCTTTATATGTGCAAAACCATTGTTTGTTAAACCATTTAACGTGTCCAATAACTTGAGATTGAGCCATGATTGAATTTGAAACATTTTTCAACACTTTGGCTAGTAAACATTTGAATTGTGTTGATCTTTTTAAGAGCTCGATTAAATAGAATATCATATTCGTTCTTTTCGGCAGTTCCATATTCTGCTTTATTATTCCTGACATGAAACGACGAACAAAAGTTATCCAAAAATCTATGGTTTGGCTTGTAACTTTTAACGAAGCTCCAGCATCATATATAGCACTATCTTTTGCAGCAATTATTCTGTCGATACTTGATCCAATAGAAATGTCATAATATTCACCAGATGATTTAACAACATTTTCATTTTCCATATTTAACTTCCAGAAAAAACCAATAAAATCAATTCATTTAACCAAAGCCG
>CAUHTR010002896.1:0-37352 GCA_959609185.1 Schmidtea polychroa
TACCTTTCGATTCACTAACAGGATTATATTTGTTAACTATTAAATTACTCCTGTGATCTTTAGATTCATAATTACATGAGGAAGAATTTATTTCAATATCAAAAGTCTTCAAATCATTAGAAATATTTGAGTGTCCATAACAAACATTCGGATGATACGGGAAATCACTACTTCTAAAATTTTGTTTGAAACATTGGACCTTATAATCTTTGAGCTTGTTAAAATCATCCATCATTCTTTCAACACTTGAAAGTTTCTTTATTAAATCAAACACATCATCATATTGTAACATAGCAGCCATCGATTTCAAATCATTGTTGATACCCTTCAAAAATATATCGATAATAATATTATGAACATTAATGTCATCATTAACAGAGTTTATTGAGAAAGCCTTTCTCGCCAATGAAATCTAAGTGTACCCATATTCACTAATGGATTCATCTGATGCTTGTATTCTTTGAAAAAATGTTTTCTTCGTCATCCTTTTAATATCAGGGTATATAAATTTACTTTCCAACGTATCTTTTAATTTATTCCAGTCATTTTCAACTATTTTCTTATTTATTTGCTTCCAGACTTCTTTGGCTGTTCCTTTCAAATATAACGGAAATCTTTGCACCATTATCTCTTCTGACCATCCATATGCTGACGCATACATATAGTAATCGTCCATAAAATCAGCGAACTCAACAGGGTCTCCTCCATATTGGTTGACTGGTAATTTTTGGCAACTAGCCATTTGGGTTTGTTTCTGACTTCTGAGGTTATATTGATTCACTTTGGGCTAAAATTCAAACAGTAAATAATAATTTAAATTTACTTTTCCTAAATCAAATTCTTTAATCAATTCAATCTTCCAATAATGACCTTCAATATTTATCTCGTCAATACTATTCTCCAATACATTTTTTTAACTACTTCCAATTATTCTCCACCGACTGAGATCACGTCTGTACTCTTTTTCCAAATATTTTTGCAATAATTTTCAATAATTTTCTGCTGACTTTCTATCGCGTCGGTATTATTTTCCAAAAAAAATATTTTACACTACTTTCGATAATTTTCCTCCGACTTTCAATCACGTCGGTACTAATTTTTTAATAATTTCTTTTTCACTAGCTTTCAATAATTTTCCTCCGACTTCGAATCACGTCGGGCTCACCAGAATATATGTTGGGTTTTAGATTACTTTAAGTCGGTTACCTCTGACTCCTAGTGTTCTTTAAATCAAAACAATGAACGACCCAACGTATATTGAAACAACAGGTTCACAATTTGTTATCACCACTTTACAATTACTAATCAAAGTTTTATACGATTCTCCGCTCGGCGTTGATGCTTTGCAGATAGATAATATTCACCTTTTAGTCCTTTAGATTCTCTTGACTCACGTTTTCCTCGGTTTCTGTTTGATTTGATTCCTTTTTCACCTTTCCGTATTCCTAATTCTATTTCTTCTTTTCCCTACTTTCCCTAATTCGTTTCCGCCTTTTCCTACGCTGTTTCTTCGAACCTTAGCTGAGGCAAAATGCCGATTTGCTCTGATTTTCCTTTCCTTATATACTCCTCGAAATCAGGATGACAAATGGTTATTGCCGAGCCAATCTTTCATTTGACATTTGCTCCAACGTATCTGCTTCGGCTGTCACCCATAATGGTCCAACGAATCCAGATAATTAATGGTCCTTCCGGTCTTCCTACGCGCGCTATCTTCTCCTTACTCTTTTCCCATTAATCATTGTGTCAAGCTAATGGGCCCAAATCTTCCTTCTGTTTGCTTTTCTTCTTGTTTACCCAGCTCGGGTTTCCTTTATCTCTCGGGTTCTCCATTGGCTCGAGTTTCCCATTAGCTCGGGTTTTCCATTAGCCAATTAATTAATTAATTAACGTTTTCTGTTTTCATACATTTGAATGTTTTTCGACCCTTCCTAACCATTTTCTGATAAATCCCTAATCATCATCTTGTTGACCATTAGCTAATCTATACCTGTCCCGTTTTTCCCATTCGATTTCGATGATTTTTCCATTTATTGATTTTTCTCGGATTTCCGGATTCTCGCCTTTCGTAATTGCTTTTGGCATTTCCTAATACTGTTTCCATCACACTTTCCTTTACTATTGATTCTGTGCGCGATCCCGCTTTTATTTGTCTTTTTTCTTCGCTTACTTTCTATTTGAATTATTATCCTAAATTTCATTTAAATTTTTAATTTTAATTTACAGACCTCAACAATATATTGTGGTGACGAAAAGAAAGAGTTGTAAAGAATTTTTGGCAACGGATTTAAAAAGGAGATTACCGTCGATAATTAAAAGAAATTATGAAGAAAAGGAATTTTTTGAGGAAGCAGTAATTGAGGACCTCACACGAACAGCGTTGGATCGAGATGTAATATTGACAGTGCTAGCCTATATAATATTGGAGATTGGTATTTATGGTTGTTTGGTAACTGTCAATTCAAAATCATTAATAAAGAAAGCCACTGAAATGACGAATAAACATTTGATGAAGTGGATTGCAAACAATGGCGGATGGGGAAATCTGATACAAAAGACAGAGAGCCCAAAAACAGAGACAGTAAGGAAAAAGGGAAAACTCGCATTTCCATGGTTGATGATCTCTATTATCATGTTATTGGGAATCATAAACACGACGAATTCATTGGTGGCATACGACTGCTCCCAAACCGAAATGGGAAGAGTATATTCGTTGGTGTTCAGATGCATACCCAGAAAAGTTTAAAGTGACAAATCCATTAAAATATCATGTATATCAAGAATCTGGGTTTCGACGAGCAAAGGTGAGAGAGATGAAATAATTATAATCATCTGCCTATCAAACAGCATCGATGAGGTAGAGAGAAATCTGAGATAGTAGAAAGATCCAATCATATTCTGTTTTCGTTTAGAGCTGATAGAATTTTCTTACCCGACTGACATAATTGCTACATACATTGAAGATGGATGTACCACCAATTATTTCCAGAAAATTCGGTGTTTGCATGTGTGGACTGGGAGGGAGAGTGAAATAGGAAAATTGACATTTCAGACAATCGAAATGAAATTGGTAAAAAACATACACGCAGAGGAGAGTGTTGGCGTGTATCTGAAAAGGGGAAAATATAATCGATCGGGGAGTTCAGGCTGCCCTCGGGTAGGTGTGCGCCTGTGGGACAGGGCTTATACCGCGGTGTTTTCTGCAGATACACATTTGTATGAAGAGTTCGGCACACAGACTGGTTCAAATTTGGTTGTTGTGGTGTCATTTCGGGGTTTAATGAACATTGGAATTATCTTTTATTATCTGATAGTTGTGTCTGAATAATTGGTCATAACGAAATCTAAGTTAGCGCTGACTTATTTGATTTAGTTCGGTTTTGATATTTTCCATTCATTTATCAGAAAAACTCCTATTCAAACAATTTTTTAAATATTAAAAGTTTTAAATTAATTATTTATCAGAAATATTTTTATTACTTGTATTTCTGTTAAACGTGCATTTAATTTTTTAATAAATTATAAATAATTATTTTTCAATATTTATGGGGTTACCGATAGCGAAACAGTTTAAAATTTATGTTTCATTATTTTGCGGATAAAGAAAAATGTTGGTTGTATTAAAATATATTTTCAAGTAATTTTAAGGAAAACCATTTTAAATTTCACAAATATTTATTTATCATTGTGTTGTAAAAGATTTTAATAATAATAATAATGATAATAATGATAATAATGATAATAATAATAATAATAATAATAGTAGTAGTAATAATAAGGGTGATAAGAATAATGATAATAATGGTAATAATAATAATAATAATAATAATAATAATAATAATAATAATAATAATAATATAGGCAGCAAAACCTAAATTTCGAGGACGAAAAATTTTTTTTAAGGGGGGAGATATGTTGAGGTCCGTAAATTAAAATAAATTTAAATGAAATTTAGGTTAATAATTTAAATAAAAAGTAAGTGAAGAAAAAAGACAAATAAAAGAGGGGTCATGCACAGAATTGATAGTAAAGGAAAGTGTGATGGAAGCAGTATTAGAAATTGCCAAAAGCAATTACGAAAGGCAAAAATCTGGAAATCCGAGAAAAATCAATAAATTGTAAAATCATCGAAATCGAATGGGGAAAACAGGACAGGTATAGAGTAGCTAATGGTCAACAAGATGATGGTTAGGGATTTATCAGAAAATGGTTAGGAAGGGTCGAAAAGCATTCAAATGTGTAAAAACAGAAAAAGTTAAATAATTAATTAATTGGCTAATAGAAACCCGAGCTAATGGGAAACCCGAGCCAATGGAGAACCCGAGGGATGAAGGAAACCCGAGCTGGGTAAACAAGAAGAAAAGTAAACAGAAGGAAGATTTGGGCCCATTAGCTTGACACAATGATTAATTGGAAAAGAGCAAGGAGAAGATAGTGCGTGTAGAAAGGCCGGAAGGGCCATTAATTATCTTTGTTCGTTGGACCATTATGGGTGACAGCCGCAGCAGATACGTGGAAGCAAATGTCAAGTGAAAGATTGGCTCGGCAATAATCATTTGTCATCCCGATTTCGAGGAGTATATAAAGAAAGGGAAAATCAGAGCAAATCGGCATTTTGCCTCAGGTAGGGTAAGAAGAAACCGAGCTTAGGATAAGGCGAAAACGAATTAAGGAGATTAGGGAAAAAGAAGAGATAGAATAAGAATAAAAAGCGTGAAAAGGATCAAATCAAATAGAAAAAGAGGAAAACGTTGGTCAAGAGAACCTAAGAAAATAAAAGGTGAATATTATCTTTATCAAAGCATCAACACCGTGCGGGGAATCGGTCAAACGTAATTTTTGATTATTAATTGTAAAGTGGTGAGAAAAGATTGTGAATTTGTTATTTCAATATACGTTGGGTCGTTATTGTTTTGATTTAAAGGACACGAGGAGTCAGAGGGACACCGACTTAAATTAACCAAAAACCCAACATTATTATTATTATTATTATTATTATTATTATTATTATTATTATTATTATTATTATTATTACATATTTTTTATATATTCATTATTTTCCACCTAGTCACTCCCACTAAATTTATTGTATTATTAAAATAATTATCTTTATTTTATAAAAATAAAATTATAAACAAAATTATTGATTTTGGGATTCCCCTGTCTCTATATTTAGCTTCAACGGCCCTATCTTCCAATGAAATTATCGAAAACCACTAAAATCTATTTTTAGTAACACCCCCTCCCCCAGATAATATAATGGTCGAAAACGACATCAATATGTGTGTGTGTATGTGCGTAGATATACATATATCAAATTTTCAAAATTATAAATTCCCGTTTTCCTTAAATACCCTCCTCCAGGTTATATAATAATATGATCCAATATCACATTTATTAATATGGACTACATGTATGAAAAATTTTGGAGATCAAGTTCTATTTTTCCCAGGGCGATGGCGGTAACCATCTCGCTCGACATGAAGATATCGAAAAAGGGAAAATCATGTTGAGTTTATTTGGAAAAGTGATCAATGATCCTCGATTAATGAGCATTCCGATGACCCTTGAATCTCCGGGAGAAAATACATATAAAGAACAAATGGACAAAAGGATAAAGAACAATAAATAATAAAGAACAATATGGACTAATAACAGATGGTTAATAACAAAATTTGTATTTTACAAAATAAATCTTGGATTGTCATGGATCTTCTCCTCAAAACTTAGTATAATTCTTTTCATCCACGAGAGATTTTAATTCATCGGGTTTGGATAGAGAAATATTAAATACTCGTCCTAAATAGCTACAAAATCATTATCTATTTAATAGTTATATTACAATAAGCATCTCTAATCGTTTGTCAGCTTCAACAATATTTCCGGAGAAAGGCTGGGAATTTCGCTTGCTGCTTCCAAAAATGAAACAGTTATAAAATGATCGATAGTTAAACGACTTAGAATTAAATTTAAAATTTAGCTGAATTTTAAAGTACTTAATTGTTTTGGCATCTGCCTGTAGGGAAATTCCGATAGTTAAGAAATTAAATATGAAAAGTTTATGAAAATACCAACAATAGGAATATTTAATCAGTAACACGAACTACTAGGCCAATGAATACAACCAATCGTGAGGCGCATATAGAACAGGCGTAGTTCGCTTATAATGACTTGATGCAATTGTATATGGTTGTGGGTGTATGTGAATAGAGATGGGTGTGAAGATGCTTGAGACAGGTGTGGTTAACAAGAATGCTGATGGTTTAAAATCGACAAGCAAAACGATGGGTAATAGCGGACATACTCACCGGTATGGTCAACGACTATATTAGATCATTAGTTAAAGGAAAGGACGATAACAAGAGCCGAACCATCAAGCAAAGTGGTTAGAGGGATAGGGACCAGTCGAAAGTCGGACATAGGCCTTCCATCGGTAGTCTGTGAACCCAAGGAGTGCCCGATAATTATAGTGCAAATTACAGTACAGTTTGCAGTACCAACGTTGGTCACTCAACGGGTATCAAGTGGAGAAAATGTTATTTGTGTTCTGGGTTACGCTGGAAACAGCACGAAAGGGTAAAATGTTTGATTACCTGTAACCCACCACTATTCTATAACTATCCCAGAAGGTGATCACCGAGGTTCAAAAAAATATACATTCGGGAGATTTAAAATTGACAAATTACTTCAATAACAA
Source organism: Schmidtea polychroa (assembly GCA_959609185.1). Classification (NCBI taxonomy): domain Eukaryota; kingdom Metazoa; phylum Platyhelminthes; order Tricladida; family Dugesiidae; genus Schmidtea; species Schmidtea polychroa. Next base: position 6,698 of record CAUHTR010002896.1, read on the forward strand.
GATATATTATTTGTTTCATTTTGGTCAAAATACCGTTGAAAATGTATACCGAGAAGTTATTATAAACGACTGCAATCTCAATAAAGAAATACTCCAAAAGCGAATGACAATGGCTATAACCAATCCCAATTTAGTGGCACCAATGTTGCTTACAGAGAATGGCGTATTGGACAGAATCTTCGGTGAATCACTATATAGCTACAAATGTAAAGCTGTACCAGTGAAATTGAAAAAGTACGACCAATGCACCAACCAGTTACCAGTAAATTTAAATGGAAATCTGCGATTTATGTAGCCTGTGACACAAATCTTACTGGAAGATGATGTGAAATCTAAAGTCTTACAATGCAATAGATTGTTGGCACCACTATACAGATTAACACCAGAATCGTGGATTGCGTTGCCGGACCATCGAGAAGTAAAGACACCGAAAAATTTTGAATTGATATAACTACAATATTTGGTGAATTTTACATCATTGGAAAAATTGTCGCATAGTGAAATTTACTCGAGCGAAGATATTGAAGAAGCTCGTAGAAATTTGTTATTTCAGTCAAATAAAGAAAGAGTAATTATTGTAAGTCTCGAAGGTAAGTAATTGGTATGTAAATGATATGTAATTGATATTAGTATTGATATTGTTGGGTTTTGGATTATTTCAAGTCGGTTCTCTCTGACTCCTGTGTTCTTTAAATCAAAACAATGAACGACCCAACGTATATTGAAACAACAGGTTCACAATTTATTATCACGCTACAATTACCAATCAAAGTTTTATACGATTCTCCGCTCGGCGTTGATGCTTTGCAAATAAATAATATTCACCTTTTTGTCCTTTCGATTCTCTTGACTCTCGTTTTCCTCGGTTCCGGTTTGGTTTGATTCCTTTTCACCTTTTCGTATTCTTAATTCTATTTCTTCTTTTCCCTACTTCCCTAAATTCGTTTTTACCTCTCGACTATTCTCGATTCTTCTTACCCTACCTGAGGCAAAATGCCGATTTTCTCTGATTTTCCCTTTGCTTATATACTCCTCGAAATCAGGATGACAAATGGTTATTGCCGAGCCAATCTTTCGTTTGACATTTTCTCCTACGTGTTTGCTTCGGCTGTCACCCATAATGGTCCAACGAACAAAGATAATTAATGGCCCTACCGGTCTTCCTACGCGCGCTATCTTCTCCTTACTCTTTTCCCATTAATCATTGTGTCAAGCTAATGGGCCCAAATCTTCCTTTTGTTTGCTTTTCTTCTTGTTTACCCAGCTCGGGTTTCCTTCATCCCTCGGGTTCTCCATTGGCTCGGGTTTCCCATTAGCTCGGGTTTTCCATTAGCCAATTAATTAATTAATTAACGTTTTCTGTTTTCATACGTTTGAATGTTTTTCGACCCTTCCTAACCCTTTTTTGATAAATCCCTAACCATCATCTTGTTGACCATTAGCTACTCTATACCTGTCCCTTTTTTCCCATTCGATTTCGATGATTTTTCCATTTATTGATTTTCTCGGATTTCCGGAATTCTCGCCTTTCGTAATTGCTTTTTGCATTTTCTAATACTGTTTCCATCACACTTTCCTTTACTATTGATTCTGTGCACGATCCCGCTTTTATTTGCCTTTTTTCCTCGCTTACTTTCCATTTGAATTATTATCCTAAATTTTATTTAAATTTTAAATTTTAATTTACAGACCTCAACATATCTCCCCCCTTAAAAAATTTTTTCGTCCTCGAAATTTATGTTTTGCTGTGATTATGTCCTTGGACGTAATTTTACATGCATTTAAATATTATTAGATTGTACTTTATACTCTTAAATTATTAAATATTTTTAGAAAGAAATCTTTTAATTATTTAACGAGTAATATTATTATTAATATTATTATTGTTACTATTATTAATATTATTCATTTCTATTACCATTATTACCATTATTATCATACAATAAATAAATTTCATACTCTAAAATCTATAATAATTTTTACGATGTAAAACTAAAATATTTTAATTTAATTTGATGCCATTTTCGCTTTATTAAGAAAATTAATCGACTAGTTTAAATGGACTTGATTTAAACGACTTGATTCAATTTGTGTAGATAATTTGGATAGAATCAACGACCCTGGCTTGTTTGTAATCATTTTATTGACGTATAATATAATAGCCTACTACAGTAACATCTGGCGAATAAAAATGAATAAAAATATGCTGGCTATCAATGTGTTAAAAAGAGTTCTAAAGGTCTAAAAAGAACGAATATCACTTATATATATATATATATATATATATATATATATATATATATATATATATAATCTAACAAAAAATTATAAGTTTTAAATTTTTTTATACATACTTAGAGTGATTTATACAAATGTGTCTGCATGACTATTTTAATTAAAATTGATATAAATTTCAAAAGATCCTAGGCGTTTTATTTATTCAATTTGTTAGGTTTATAATTTCTTCATTAAAAATATTTCAATATCTTGCTCCTTTTGTTCATTATTATAATGATACCACTTAAAAATTGAAACTTTTATTTTTGGACTGGTCAATTGGACACAAGTTTTTTATAACAAATTGATATCTAACTTTTTCATTCTAGGATCTACAACTCGTGCAATTCTTTCCTTGATCAGTTAACAATTTCTTTGGAGTGCCATAGCGAAATATTATGTTTTCCACAAATATTCTAGCAATCGTGTCTGCTTTTTGGTTTGGGATAGCGTATGCTTCTGGCCATTTGGTAAAATAGTCACAAAAAACAACAATATATTTGTTTCCTTTTGTTGTTTCCGGTAATGGTCCCAGAATATCCATTGCCGTCATCTCCATCGGTGCTGCAGGTACTGGCATCGGTTTTAATGGTACTTTAATCTTTTTACCAGTATTTCTGCGGGTGATGCATACTTTACAACTGTTACACCAATTTTTCACGTCTTGCTCCATTGTTGGCCAAAAATATTTCAATTTTAATCTCGATAGCGTCTTGCGCGTTGACAAATGACCTCCCAACGCTCCATCATGATACTGCATCAGTAATGCATCTCTGTGCTTGGCTGGTATAATAATTAATGCTTCCCCATTTTTCCAACATTTAAGTTTTCCATTACGATAATTCCGTCATTACCTAATATCTCCGCTGCTTTTTGTCGTACTTTTTTTGCTTTTACCACTCCAATGTTCCTGATAATATTCAATCCTTTGATCCGCAATATTCAACGCTATTATCGAAGACTTCGCACTATTGCCTGCCACCTCATAATCATGTCCTAGTTTTCGGATTACCTCTTAACTTTGCCTGATAACTTGTCGGTTTATTCGTATACGGTACGATGCATTCAAACAACCCTTCTTTCATGTCTCGATCCATTTTAATCCTCATTATGAAGTCGATACTCGCATTAATTTTATCTCTATTCCCTGCATCTTGTAAGTCTGCTAGAATCTTTTCCAAATTCTGTCTACTGTGACAAGTTTATCAATATATTAATATCAATAAAATTTTGTTCATAGAATATTCTCAATATTTGGTAGGCATAGCATTAAAATAAGCATTTTTACATACTGAAATATTTTCTTTTTTTTGGTAGTCTAAAAAAATGGACAAATTTATTGGAAGAAAGAGGTGTATAGACGAGAATTCATATTTGCAACCCAGTACAATTGACACAAATTCTGGTGATACAAATGAAGATAAAGCTCTAACTAAGGAAAAAGCATGTAAGAGTAAGACCTTGAGGGGGGTCATTCGTGAAAAATTATAAATAGTGTTTTTAAGGTAATATAGGTTAACTATATATGAAGATAATCTAGTTTAGTGCATTTAGGTAATAGTCGGTAGCTATATGATTTATAGGGAGTGAATTAGAAAATTTATAAATTTTACTTTTACAAGTTAAATAGGTATTAAGATAGTCTAATTTAGTATATTTAAGTAATAGTTGGGGACTATATGATTTTGAGAGGGTCAGTTATAAAATTTATAAATTCTATTTTTGACTTGATTATACGTACATTGGTGATTTAGATTAAGACTATTAGCATGATATTGGATCCATATATGGTTTAAGTCTTTTTTCTATCTTGAATATACGAATATAAATGATTTAGATTAAAATTATTAAGATAAAAGCGGTTGATATACAGCTTAAGGAGTCTTTTTAGGAAAAATTATGAATTATGAATTATACTTTCTAACTTGAATATGCGAATATAGCTAACTCAGATTAAAATTATCAACATATATTTGGCTGATATAAACAATTTAAGGGGTCTTTTTAGGAAAAATTATGAATTATGCATTACCTATTAAAGTTTAAATATACGAATATAAGTAATACAGATTAAAATTATGAAAATAATATTTAGTTAGTATACCACCGCTTAGGGGTTCTTATAATAAGAATTTCGATTTGTAATCCATGGATTGCCGATATGTATATTGAATGTTTTGAGGAGTATCGTTACTATTAATTAAAATTCGAGAGGTTTTATTTACAATATTACTTAACAGATTCTCTAGGACATTTACAAATTATGATTTTTGAGTTCGATATACATATGGTGGTTATAACTATTGATATTATTTAAACTACTCTAAAAATTCTGGATAACAGTTAGTTTACGTCTGGAGCTTTACTCCGTTTATTGACCTTAGCGTAATGTGATGCGTTAAATTTGAGTGTAGATTTTATATGCGATTAATAGTGTAACAAAAGTCGATTATGGAAAATTGCTTGTTTTCGTGGCCACACTGTGTCCACTACGGCATGCCCTAATGTTTGTGTAAATCGACAATATACTATCGACATATAATACTACAATAATACTCAGTCAAACAGAGGAAATTTATCGACTTAACTCCATGGCAGTGCCCTGAAGTGGTGCGACCTCCGTTGAAAACAACAAAAAGAAGTTATAATATTGATAAGTGCGTGCCAGGCAGTGGCCTGTAATCATTGATAAAGTGCATAGATGCAGGTTTGGCTGGGATCTCGCTTCAAAATCAATGATAACCGACGATCTCACTCAAACCTACACCTCTGTAGTTAAATAGAAAAAATGAACATGAGGTTTAAATAGTAATAATTTATAATCCACAATGAAATCGTCCTTACTTACAATTCTCAGAAAAATTAAAATCAAAATTTTGCATAAAAATAAGCATTGAAAGGTGAAGAAATGTGTTAGTTTATATAGCCTCTGTTTGGTGTGCAAGTATGCATGCGTGCATTAATGCAGTAAAACAAATTCGGATTATTTTAATTCTCGAACATTCGATTTTTAATTTTTTTCGATTTTGATGTCGATTTTTCAGTAAGAATTTTTGTTTTTATTTTTGAATTATTTTTCATTTAATTAACCTCCAATTGAAAACTTTGAGTTAACAGAGTACAACAGGGTAGGGGCAAACAAATATAAATAAGATTTTATTGATCTTAGATGATACCCCAGTTCATCCGACTGGTCTTAGCGATTTAAATGAAAATATTCAAATAACATTTCTTCCACTAAATACGACATCGCTAATTCAACCAATGGACACGGGTGTCATTGAAACATTTAAGAGTTATTTCTTGCGGCGAACTTTTTTACAAGCTATTAAAGCAACAATTGTAGAAAATGCGCCTACTTTAACAGAATTTTGGAAGTTACAACATCAGAAAATTTATTGAAAATGTATGGCATGATGTGACACCATCCAATATGAAAGCCGTATGGAAGCATATCATACACCATTGTACTAATGATTTCGCAGGTTTTGAAGCACATTTCGCTGAATTTACTAATAACATAGTGGAGCTTGGACAGCAACTTGGTTTTAAAGATCTGGATTCTGAGAACATGACTGAATGTATTCAATCTATCACGAACGACCTTGATAATGAAGAACTAATCAACATAAGCGTGCAACGAAGAACAGAAGGACAACTCAGACAACGATTGTATTGAGAGGCCTGCACAAGACTTAACGATTGAACAATTTTCAGAAATTATTGAATTGGTTGAAAAAGTAAGAAACAATATTATGGAAGTTGATCCTAATATCGACCATACCCTGACAATAAACAATTCAATTCGTTGCTACCAAGAGATATATGAGGAAAAAAGCCAAAAAGAAAATAATTCAGACATAGTCACTGCAATTTTATAGTAACAAATAATGAAATATGTGAAAACATTTCAATTTAAAATAAATTTTATTTTGTTTTACTTATTTTAGAAAATGGTCACATGCATTCATACATTTGAATATATTGCAATCGTTTTAATTATTGACAAACAAGAAAAACATATTTGGTTTGGAACCAATTATCGTTTATTGTATGTAGTTAGTTCCTCGATTAGTATGGTTTCAAATAGTGCGGATAGGTATTCATGTATATGACTATCAAAGACCGTTCAAGATATTCAGCGGGTTAAAATAATAATATAATAATTTCAATGAATTAAAAAATTGCGAAGGAAAGTGACAAAATTTTATTTCGAGTACTAATGTTTTTAAAGGGGAATAATCTTGATAGTGAAAAACAACTTTAAATGATTAAATGTATAATAAAGTGAGCAAAATGAGTTGGGGAATTTTAAAATATGGTCCAGAATTTTGAGAAACAGGAGAAGAACCTGAAAAGGAATTCAAAACAAATCTAAATTAATTTAAAAACTTGATATCTATTCCACGATAATGGATAAGCCAATAGGGAAGTCAGATGAAGTAGAATGAAGAGAGATTTTATATCTTGACAGCTGTTTGAGATAACAGAAGAATTCGTTAGAGATTACTTGGAATTCAAATTGAACAAAAACAAAACCTACATTGAATTATCTTTAAGTACCAGCAAATGACAACCTAAAAAAGAGTGACATAATTAAAAAATAGAAGAAAATCGAGAAAAAATTTACAAGAGACAAATACAGAAAAACAAAGTATATGGAGAAAACTTGAGAAGTGTAGAAACAGAAAGCAAACAAAAATTAAAGTAACCATCCAATTAATACAATCATATGGAGGAAGTTCGATTCAAGAAGTTGTTAAGCGATCATTATTTTTAACTATTACCTAATAAAAACGATGTCCATAAAAATAAAATTAAAAAATAAAATTAATCATTATAATAAAATGAATTAATTAATATTTAAATAAACTACTAATGCGATGAAAATACATACATTGTTTCATGTTCAGTTAAAATTAATCAAAACTAGCAAGACAAATATATTAATTACATCAAATAAAGAGAAAATAATATAACATTTTCTTATATATCTAAATTTTTCAAAGTTTGTGTTAGTGCGTGTGTGTCTTCATATGCACAACCTTAATTTACATCCAGATTTCACCAAGATCAACTTAAAAATAAGTTCAAAATTGGATCAATATTCGTTAACCTCTTTACCAGGTAGACCTGAGGATACTCGTCAAGCCGAAACCGGCTGATAACCGGTATACCCGAGTTAACTCGGCTAAACGTAAGTACGTCGTTCTAGGTCATTTAGAAACATCAAACCATAATAACCATGCACTCTAATACAACTCTAGCCCTGCTGAGGGCAAGAATGTATGGCAGGGCTAAACAAAATAAAAAATTATACAAAAAACATTTCCCATGAAATTTTAGAAAACGTTTCAAACCTCAATGTAGCTGTATTACCCCATCGCTATAGGCTAAATCATCACAACTATTATTATGCTGTTCTAGTGTGCTGCTCACACAATAGTCCAGGAGCAAACAAGAAAGTCCGCAAAGAAACAAGATACATGTGCAAGGAGTGTGACGTCCTTCTGTGTCCTGTACCTTGCTTTGAAAATTATCACACACGAAAGACATATTAGGAAGCCGAACTTTACAACAATACTAAAAACTGCTTTATCTGTTATTAATTAGTTAACTGTTATTCGTTATTAGTTGTTCGTTATTGTTGATAAAGATGTTTGAAAAATAATTAAAAAATTAATTTTTTTATAACCGCAAATAAAATCGCCAATTAAGGGTCGATTTCAGAAAAAGAAGTTGACGGTAAAGGGGTTAAACAATAATAAAACCCAATTTGGGATAAAAATGATCAAGTGGATACTACCAAATAAAAATGTAACTTGTGTAATTAGACATGTAATGTGTACCAAATATTCGTGTCGTTATCGTCACTAAATTGGAGTCAATTGGAAAAAATCAATTGAAATCAGACCTAATTCTGTTGCCATTCATAAATTCGCTAATTCGAGGTAAATTTTTAATCTTTGAAAAGCAGGTTACATATATCCATTAAAAAAACAAAATTTTCAGTTTTTCATATGAAAATATAACCAACGAATTTTGAGGAAGTTGAATATCATCGAGATTTTTTTTGATATAGTGAGTTCGTTTTAAGAGCTAGAACTGTTTAATGACCCATTTTCATTTCTGGATTTTATTAAATTTCGAAATAAAGCGGAAACCTTCAATAGTTCAAGTTCCAACGAATTTCAACAGAAATTCGATTAGAAACTCAATACTAAATTTAGGAAATTACACACGTTACACCCAAGCGAAGCCGTGTTGATCACTCAGTATATGATAAAATCGAAAACTTAACAAGTTGTAATCGCCTATATAATTAATAAATAGGAATAATAAAAACGATGTCCATAAAATAAATTTTGAAAAATTGAAAGAGAAAATAAAACATTATGATAAAATGAATTAATTGTTAATATTTAAATTAACTATTTCAAGTTTCAACGAAATAAGATACTATAGCGTATTGCTATAAATCCAAAATTACAAAAAATAAAATAGATAAATTTAAAAAAAGAAGACAAAATGCAGAAGATTTGAATAACAGAAAATTTCTAAATTCTTGTGTCAGGTAAATAGGTGTTAGTATTATTTTTCATATTTGCTGTGGTAGTTTGAATAAATTTTTGAAATTATTAATATTTTTTTTATTAGCATAATATATATTTACGATATACAATATTCACACAAGTTGTCCCGTCACAGTTTTAACGGTCACTCTGCTGGGCTCTAGAAACGCACAGACTAAATAACATAATTGGTGTCGGAAATGGGATAAAAACAAAAGAGCACACTCGCGATGGTATCAAACAACAAAGAAAGCAGTTCAAACTCAGAAAATGAAAACACAAATTATTTTTTAATCCCGACGAAACACACAATAAATTCCATTAATAACCCAAAGGTAAACATACCTAATTTTTTCATTGACGAAAATGTCACACCCTAAAAATGGTTAGAATTTGCCAAGTTAACACTAACTTGTTCGGGAATAATTACTGCATTACCCAGCACAGGCTCTAAAGACTTTATAAAAAATTTATTTATGAGAGCAATGTCACCAAAAATAAGACGTATTTTAATTACACAGATTTAGAAGATACGCTAGCTAACATCACGGACAAAAAATATTCCCCACAATCTGTAAGACATGCAGAGGTCAAAACCTTTGGGAAGACAAACGTGAAGACACCCACTAACAGGAAAACCTAAACAACGATACCAACCAACTATTAAGTACACTGAAATAGAAATTCGACGAATTCATAACGGAGAACAAGAACCTCAGAAACGGCTATAAAAATTACAAATGAGAAACTCATGTTGGTAATATAATCAAAATTAACGAAACAAATTAATTAGACAAAGGTCAAATTCTGATAACCGTCACAACAATTTAAACAAATCAAACCACAACTACAACCAAAATCAAAAATAGTGTTATTTCCATATTAAATTTGAAGACAAGGCTTCAAACGGAATGGACCTTGTTTCTTTCATATCAACAAATCGGAAAACAATTAAAGTCGTCAATGACAACACCGACATATGGCAACAGCAAAACAATCACGGCTCAAAAAAATACAAAATTCATAGTAGATACAGGTTCAATAGTTAATTTATTACCGAGTTACTTATTCAATGAGTTAAAAGAGGAATATTTAAAACTGCGCTGCAAACGGTAGCAACATAAAAACATGAGGCAAAGAAACATTTTCTATAAGCATAAACAACTGACTACAGTTGAAATTTCATCATGGTCGACTTAAAACAAGCAATTCAAGGAGATAATTTCTTATCAAATTATAACCTTTTGGTTGATTGCCGAAAAAAGAAGTTAATACAAAATGAAACAGAAACAAATAAAACTCCAAAACCAAATCAAATGTCAAAAAACAAATACCCAAACAAACTGTAATAACTGTACACACTATCAGAAAGAAATAACAATCACAAGACAACCACAAACACAGGATACTAAGAGAAATAAAGAAACTAATTGTATGTTACCCGACAATCACCGACAACAAAACACAAACAAATGCATAACTGAACATGTAATCATAACAAACGGAAATCCAGTTCACACTAAATTCAGATAACTAGATAACAAAAAATAGCAATAACAAAAGAAATATTCAACGACCTACTAGAAAACTAAATGATTCAACACTCAAACTGAAGCTGGTCGTCCGCACTAATGCTAAAAGAAAACACATACGGCGAATGGAGAGCATGTGGGGATTACAGAACACTGAACAACATTACAGTACCCGACAAATATAGGTCCCTTTTAGTTGAATCTTTCAATGCTATTTTTAATATTACTTTAGATTCCAGAGATCCAGTCATAAATTTTAAACCACAACCGAAGAAACTTGAATCTTTAAAGCCTCAACTCATTTTTACGGGACAAATTCTTGAACTCGTAGAAAGCTTCTAATTACTTGGATTATCAGTAATTTTATTCTTTTAATTGTATTTTATCGTATGATAATAGGTATTAGTAATTGTTAGGATTGTAAAATTATTAGTTAAAATTACATAATTTAAAAATTATAAATCGTTTTCCTTTTTACTCATTTGATTTGCATGATGAATTTCAATTATAATAGACATTTATTTTTTGAAAAGGGTGCAATGAATTTTGAAAATTTTACAGTGTTATGAGACTTGGAAACGTTCCCTCATCAAGATGGATGTCAATGAGTTTCCCATACTCGGTTGAATGGATTTCGTTCGGAGGGCCTACGGCGAGTTTGTCACTGTTATTTTGATTCAATAGGAGTTTATTTACGAATGTCTAGGTTACATCCAACAAGTAGAGGGAGGATAATCCGGATAGGAAGAAAATCGAACAGCGAGCAGTGAGAATGATGAAGGAAATCATAATGTGAGGACGTTCTATCGAGTCTAATGCGTTTTTCTCTTCTATTCAGACATTTGATCTACGAGAATCCAATTTCACATTTCATAGGTGATCTATTAAGCACCCAATTTCGTCGACACAAAAGGGCCGATTCCATTTATTCGTATAATGAGTCAGAATTTTCGAACATGAAATTCCCATCTTGATATCGTGACCTACGGCAATCATATAATAAGTTTTTATCACTGTTTTCCATCGTCTGACCGCGAAGTTCTTCGAGGTATAGAAAATCATCCAAGAGTATAAATTAATAGCGAGAGAAACTAATTCGTATAGATTTTCGTGAAATATTATGAGAAAGTACTCAAATTACTTCAGCTCCATACATATCCGCCTAGTAAAAAAATCGTAAATCTAGAATAAACACACGGAATAGGTTTCCTGTCGTCTTCACTTATGCATAAACTAGTAGAATGTAAATCCAGGTCAAGTACATTCGGCCAGCACTCCATTTATGAAATGATAAATCCACGATTTTCATCTTGATTGACATTTATATCCACCAATACGTAATCAATTTATATAATGGTTTAGGAATAAGCATGCGATTTCTACATTGTATATGACTTTGGTTGATAAACAATTATATTATTGCAGGGTGATTTACTAATTTAATTACAATTGAATGATAATTCGAATTTGATAACCGTTTACGATGTCTCATTTATGATCCGAGGGAAATTTAACCTATTCAGTTATTTGAGTTAAATTAGAAAGTATTTATTTCGATATAGTAATGATTTTATAGTGGGAATAATAATCATATGACCATGGGTTTTCGAGAGTGAAATATCAGCATTAATAAACTATTCTTACTCCGTAGGGAATTCACTTAACTCATATAAGCGCCGAAAATTATAACAACACAAGGGATTTCCAATGTCATAGTAAGTAAATTAGTGTAGGTACTACTAAGCAATTGAAATAGAGGGGTTCTTTCGATTTTGTCATCCCCCGGGCGGGTTTACGTTTTTCCCTGCTCTTAGAAATAGCAGCCGACTCCAGTTCATCTACAAGGTTTAGCGTTTGATTGCTATTAACATTGCGAATAATGGGAGTGCGTCATGTTGTAAGATCTTTCTTTTATCTCTTATGAAAATGTATCTTAAACAGTCCTGAAACCATGCATTTCCTGTGCGGATAAGAATCCCGCTAATCGAGGATTACAAGCCGAGATTGTCCTTTTAAAGAAAAGAATCGACTATCTGGAGGGGACCTGGTTCATCCCAACCCAGGTGAAGGCTAAAAAAGGTCCTTAGATTAGAGGATTGCAGGGATAGCCTGCTGGAAGAGAATAGAGTGCAACGAGTGCTCATGAGAGAACAGTCGCAAGCCCTACACAAGATTTATTCGGATTCGGAGTTTGAAAAGAGTATTGTAGAGTTGCCCGTCATCGATCGGAACGTATTTCTGATCCACCATCTATCGGAAGGTCTGAGTCCTCGTAAACGAACAGCCTGTTTAGGTCACAGCGAAAGTCGATCTTTTTCCCTCACTCCGGAAATAATCTAAACGGGAACTAGCCTAGCTCCCACTAAAGTCACCCCACCAGTACCAGCTCCAACTTCAACGGTGATAACGGCAAAACCCAAGCGTAAATCGCTCACTCGCGCAGAGCTTACAAATCGAAGAAAATAAAAACAGGCCGAAACAGAGACTTTGCTGATTTCCAATAATGCGAAGGCGTCAACGGATTTCATGAGCGCACTGGACGCGTCTAAGATCTCAGTGTTCAAAGTTGTTCTAGCCTCAGGTACTTTCTGGATGGATGTAGATCATCCGTAATTCGATTTTGGAGAATTACTCAAGGAAGCCGAAAATAGTGACTTGTGGGCACCATCGGCTCTCTAATCAGTTTCCACATCTCGAATCTTATTATGGCAGCGAGTTAACAAGTGATTATCAGCCTAGCATGACATGGTTCATGTGTATTTCATGTTTTATGTTCTTCATGTACTTTAATTGGAAATGTAAGTCATTAGTATTGTTTAGTAGGAGAGAAGTCGCGCGTTGATCTAACTCGATAATTAATGATGTAAGTCCTTCTATCGGCATTCAAGGACTCGAATAGAAATGCTATGGGGGAATAGTTTTAAGGCTGAAGCTCACCTGCCCTCATAGATTTCACCTACTTGGATCAGTACCAACATGGAATTCTTCCATGGGCGCCTTCAGGGGCGTAACCAGAGAAGGGGGGGGGGGGGGGGGGGTCCTTAGGTGCCCGGGCACCCTCTCTCTCTTGATTGATATTTAATACAAGTTTTAACGGTTTTAAGTTTTTTGAATTAAACTTATTGTTTATAAATTTTTTTTTAAATAAATTCAATCAATAAAATTGATCATTAATTAGTAAAGCTTTAGTAAATTAAATTAAATCAAAACTTATGACCGTGCTACTATGACTGAGGATCGCTTAAGTGGATTATTTTTATTAAATATTTAAAAAATTAGGATTGAAAGACGAGAATTGAGCTTTATGCAAAGTGTGTAATACAACAATAGAATAGGCAATCGGAAGCACAAAAAATAGTTATGCAGTATGGTAACAAAATACGCGAACCGTCATTAAATTATCAGAAAGAATAAGCCGTGGTGAATTATTCAAATTGACCCTCATTGAATGGACGTCTTTGAAAAATCGAAGGTTTATGAATGTGAATGCCCACTTGTATGTTGTATATTGGAATCAAGGTTTGGTTAGAATTGAAGGGTCAATGCCTGCTGAAAATGTATCACGTACTTTCAAAATAAACTCCAAGACTTCAATATTCCAATTGAGAATGTAATTTCAATTACTAGGGATGCAGCCACCATTATATTTTAAGGAACAAAATATTAAAGATTTTTTTTACACAAAAACCTAAAATATATTTCAATAATTAACTCCACTAGCATAGAGTGAAAGAGGATTTTCCATGTTGCTGGTTTAATTGGAATAAGGTATGAATGATAAAAATCTTAACATAATGTGTTTCTTGAGATCTTACTCTGAGAAGCAATTTGTGAAGCAGTGAAGAATGAGATGCAAACAATACTTACAGATCTTGCTCCACTCTGAATATCGGTCTTACGCATCTCGGTCCATTATTGAGTCTCGGAATCTCGGTTTAGATCAACGAGATTCCATCACGAGAAAGAATCAAAAACGAAATTTTAAAAAATCGAAAAAAATCGTTGAATTCAAATTTTTAACTGATTTCTGAAATATTAATTAAATAGTTTTCAAACAACGAGGCTAGTCAGTTTTGACAGATATAAATCAGCCATAAATAAATTTTAAATTTAAAAAGGCTCGATTGTGGAGAGTTGCAAGAGGAACTTACACAAAATGGCAAACTCTTAGTAAAATTTTGAAAAACGACAAATTCGCGGTGGAATGCAATCTTTAAACGAACAAATTACAAGACAAAACTGATTCAATCTCACTTGTGGAAGAAGTTCAACCAGAAAAATCAAAAGATTCTGCTGCAACTATCTCAGTGGAAAACGATCGACACATTATTCAAATAATAACTAATTTTAAATGACGAAATTGTTGCAAAACTGACTGTAGGGCCTCAGTTTTAATCAAATCATTAATCCTTGGATGCAGAAGTTGATAGAAAGTTACACTAAAGTGGATGCACCGAAAGATAAAGAGAAGGTTCGACAAACCGTTTACAGAGCTGTTGGATCTCAATTTAGTTTGTTTATTTACATCAATTTATTGATTTTGTACTACGTAGTAAGAAATTTTATTTATTTCCTTACATTTCCTTATATATTATGTTAATTATACTATTCAATTACCCAACTTTATATATGCCGTATTTTATGTTAATAAAATGGTTTCGTGATCATGAGGGCTGGTTTACAAATTCCAAGCTCTAAATGTTTTGGTTCTTAACCTGTCTCACTGGCAAAGACTGCTTGAAACGGCTTAATCATCTATTCAATTTGGTTAATTGTATAAAATGTGGTAAGAGTAGTTTTCATTATGCTAAATGCTTTCCTGGTTAAATATTTTAATGAATAAGATCATATTCTATTTGATACTAACCGTAATACTAGGGATAATAAGCCAAATAATAATAATAATAATGGATATGAGCGTTTTCTAATTTATCCTATGCTGTTTTAAGGATTTTAATATCTAATTTTCATTTCTTTTAATTGTTATGCTATTTATTTTTGGTTTTTTGTTAATTTAATTATTAAATGTTTATTTTTTAGTTAACTTTGCTAAATTACTTGGCGGCCATGATGGATTTCGCAATTTTTACGGAATAAAAACCTTTCTTATTTTCTTTTATCCCCATTACTTCGAATTTGTCTACTTCAAGTTATTTATTTATGCTATATTTGTGTTTTTTTCATGCAATACTTCTTATTTTTATTATTAATTTACTTTACTTTTGTGTTTCCTCATTTTGATGTTATGTTTTCACATTTATCGTGTTTATTTTGTGTTTTACTTGCAATCTAGTTTTGGAATTTACTGCTATCAAATGAAAGTGCTGTTGATAGCACTGATGGTTCTTATATTGACAAAACTTAATAACGTTTAATATTTAATGTTTATTCACAACGAATTTTAAAATTATATTGTCCGCTGGTAATTTTGAGGTCTTTTACCATAGATACATTTCCATATGAAAAAGAATTTTTCTAATAAAACAATAAAGTTGAATTCTGCTTTAACCCTTTCGCGGACACGTGAAATTTAGAAAATGTTCGCAGAGTGACACAAGTAATTATTTGGGTTTTAATGCAGATATTTAAATTCGGATTTCAGTTTTGGGTTTGTGGTTTATTTAAAATCTAGTTGGGTCACTTACTCAAATCTGATTGCTTCTGTAAGGACACAAAATTTAAGC
Source organism: Schmidtea polychroa (assembly GCA_959609185.1). NCBI lineage: Eukaryota > Metazoa > Platyhelminthes > Tricladida > Dugesiidae > Schmidtea > Schmidtea polychroa. Next base: position 22,763 of record CAUHTR010002896.1, read on the forward strand.
AATTCGTAGTGTCGGCCTATGCCGACGTGTCGCGAAAGGGTTAAATTATAATATTATAATTTTAAAAATTGTTGAAAGTTGTATTGTAATATTGTAAATATTAAAGTTTTGGAAATTATAATTGTAGAATAAAAATATTTTAATTTCTAAAAGATATGCCGAAATTTGTGTGGAATTATCCTTTGTTAATTTAGTGTTAGATGATAAAATATGTAGTTTTAAACACAATCAAATCCAATTTTACATTATCTGGAATATCTTTAGTGCAACAAAGATAAAATAAAATAATGATATGATAAATTATTGATTAAGAATTATATAAAAAAGAAAATTAAATTCCCTGTTTTTCACTAATATTTGAAAAAAATCAAGCCTCTAAATATTAATCATTTTATATTAATCATTCAATAATTCAAAATTTTCAATATTTAATTTAATATTAATCTTAAAAATTTTTAAAAAATTATAATTCACATTAATTTTTCTCCAAAATATTTGAAATTTATATTACAAAAAGGGTCACATAAAATAATATTTTTATTTAGATTTTTAAAGTACCAATAAAACAAACTAATGGCAAAAAAATTTGTTTTAAAATCAATTTTTAAAAATTGAAGGATGTTTCCCAATCACAGTAACAATGTTGATTATGTAACTTTTTAATTTACTATGATAGATGATTTAATCCTATATATGTAGAACTATAATTGGCCTATGCAACACGTTTTAGTAAGGACTTTCATAAAAAATCAATATACTTATAATTTTAAATAATAGTCACAAAATAATTACAACAGTCAAATTCCTATGTATCAATCTTGTGATGCTAATGCAAATTATTCAAACGTAATAATGCTTTATTTGGTGAAATAATTAAATATGTACTTTAATTCAGAATTATATGAATCCAGCTATGACAAATCAGATAAAATATTCAAATTTTGTAAAGAAATATTTATTAATATTTAAAATTATGAGTATTTTAGGACCCAAGAAATTGGACTAATTATTCAACGTTCAATAATTATCCAGTCAATTCTTTTTCGGTAAGTTATTTATATTATAGCCAATTTTTTACTAGGTATTATTTTTCAGTCGCAAAGTAATATATTTGATGATCAAAACAGTTCAGTAAGTTGTCCTATTTTGCCAACATACATATATAACAAGAAATTATTAGCATTCTATTCATTCTGGGTCAATTAGTTCACATGCTAAAACAGAAGGCTTTAATTTTCAGGTAAAATAATTTGTAATAATGATTTACACATGACATTTTAGTCCATTCCTACAAATCAAATCATGTTCGAACCACGTTTTATGCCTCAAGTAAAAATTAGTTGTTAATATATTCGACAAAATTTTATATATGAAATTTCTTTTAGATAAGCCATTCAATGACAAACATATCAAGAAAAAGTAAATTTTTAAATTATAACAAATAAATTAAAATACCTCAGAGAAAAGATCGAGAATCACATTTACAAATGATCAGCTGGATATACTGAATGAAATATATTCAAATTGTACACGTCCATCAAATGAAGTTCTAGAGTCAATTGCGGAAAAATTAAAAATCAAGAAAGAACAAGCAAAAAATTATTTTAAAAATAGAAGATCAAAGGATGCAATAAAAAGACAATGAAATTAGTGATATTGATAATATAAGATTTATTTTTATTTATCTTTTTCTGTTAATAAATTATAAAAATTAATTCGTATTTTTGAATATTATGCAAATGAAAAATTTAATTATACAAAACTTTTATTGTACAGTAGGATGCAAAAATAGTTATACAATAATATCACACCGGGGAATTTAGTAGTTCATTAAATTAGTTTTCTTATTTTGTGTGGCATTAAACTGTTGGGCTAAGAACTAGGGATAGAGACAAATAATCTAAATAATAGCATATGTAAATAGAAAGAAAGACAATATGAAACAACCGAAAAATATTTAGGAAATGACCTCAACTGAACCAGTGGTTCATCAAATAGAGTAGAGTACTTAGTCAGATGGATTCAAGACCTTCTAACGGCATTTCCGAACCCGAAATGCGAATGTCATGTGGAGTAGTTATAACACAGGGGCTCAATTTCACGTCATACCGTCTTCGAGCACCCCATGAGATGAGGATGCGGCCGATTTCTTTAACCTCGAGGAGTTTTTTGACGAAATGACAACAACGGTTTCATAAACTACTGATTCACACCTCGTTAATCTGAATGTCCAGACTGATTGAATCCTGTGGTGCTATCTTCGTATTTTGTCGTCATATTTGTAGGTCAATGTGTAGTCAATCCTCTCATAATTTGTATGTTTATATTTAAAATACAATTTTCCTTGTTGATTGAGTTTCGTGAAATATTATACGATCTATTTCCATAATAATGATAAATAGACCCTTGGAGAATAGGAAAGGCGGTTTTTCATCGCGCTTGAAAGAAATGAGAGGGGTAAGCCTAAATATGGTGAAAGAGTAGTCCTAGGGCAGGAGCTCAACTGTTTCACTATATTTAGCCGCTATTGTACATTATGACGTGAGAACGATCGTGTGGGTTATGACCAGTGGTCTGCAAGCGGTATGGAATTTCTGAGTAAATGACCTTCATCCCCTGGAAAAAGAGTAAAACTTGAGCCGACATAGTGGTGCTCCAACAAAACATATTTAAAAATGCAGTAATTATTTAGATCAACTCAGCTTGTTTTTAAAACGACAATCTAACCATGACTGATAATTTTAGGAACGAGAAATGCAAATCGATTTTAAAACAATACTGGAAGGTAGAGAATTGTGAAGGTGTCAGATATCAGTGAAGATATTTGCAACACTTTAAACAAACTCACGATTTATCAAATAAGTGACAAATTTCAGCAAACAAATAGTATCCGGAACGCACCAATATGTGGTCGACCAATGTCTGACTACTCCAAAGAACGCATATCACTGGGGCGTATGATAAATGTGCACACCTCGATTAATAAAAGGTTTATTGAAAGAAAAAATTAGGATGAAAATTAGCTGAAAACCCTTAAATCACTATTGAGAAACAACTAAATCAAACTGTGATGACAGTGTCCCTGTTTAAGACTAATATTTGATAAATATTATTACAAATTTGTATTCTTCGAAAGGGTGAAGTAATTTTTGAAAATTGTTATGTAAAAATTATGAATATTGTAAATTATGAATATTCATGAATGTTGTAAATACTTTTATTTTACTGGTGTTGTAGTACACATATAATATAATTTATTTTGTAAGACACGATACTTTTCTGGTGACAGTTTAGAACTATTTAGATTTTATTCAATTTATATTTAATTATTCAATGGCGCATTAGCAAATAACTAGCATGCATCAGTGACGTACCTTTTAAAAAATTTAGAAAAGATCACAATTAAGAACTTCACTGGGCTTTATCAATGATATTTTATAATTAGAATTCATCCCATTAAAATATGTAGAAAAATAGAATGAAATTGATTAAAATTTATAAGTAATTTTTATATATATTATAGATAAAAGGTACAATCATTGGAAATATTTGAACACATTAAATAGGAAACCGACAATTGATATTTTATATAACAATATTCAATAAAATTAATTTTATTACATTTTTAAAAGTGAATATTCGAACATAAAGACAATTTATATTGTGAAATGCAGATTGATTCATAAAAAAGTGAAATTTAAACCATTTTAGTCATTGTTTAAAAATATCTCAATTTGCAGAGATAATATTAAAAAGTAAATATTGAAATTTATTATTTAGGTCATGTTATTTAAAATTACAAATAGTATATTAACAAACATGAAGAGTTGCAAAATAATTTAAACATATTCTAAAATTTGAAATAAACAAAACTTACTGTGCATTTTTCTATTTTCATTGACCTCAATATTTAAACAAGGTATAATGTAATATGTTAATAAAATTAAATATTTAATCATTAGAATTTTTCAATTTAAAGGAAATTTGTTTTCATTGAATATAGAATTTACACATAATAACTAATTTATGAAATACTAAAATATATTTCTAATAAAATTTTTAAGCTGCTAGGTTCTGGTAGTTTCAAAATTTTAAATGGCGACGTCGTTTTTAAAACCACGAGAACTCATATCTTAATTCATTCCCCAAAGGTGAGTTCCCTAATTACTCATACACTAATTATATCTTAAGGATTTGATACACTCATTAAACCTTTATTGTATAGATGCTATAGAATAGTGCACAGATGCAGTTATTAATTTTGGATTCGTGCAAATTGTTTAAACTATTTAAAATTACACGTGCATTACGTGTGATTCATATAATTTGAATAAAATTATTACCGTTGACGTATGGCAAAGAAAAAAAATTACTATGTGGACAGAAAAATGGTTAAAACAAGAAGATGAATGTCAAAACGAGAAATACAAGATATTTTTGTTTGAATAATAATGATTTTTGTGAATATGAATTATTTCTTAATCGAACTCCTCGTGTTCAATAATTAAGTAAATAAAACTCAACATAATAATTTTATTTCAAATAAGACTTACTATACCTGATTTCGCCATTATTCTAAGCAGATAGATCCACCTTGAATGTGAAACTTATTTCAAAACACAATTTCTTTTAGTTGCGTTATTCATGAAAAAATAAGATAATAATTATGATACTTGGATACAAAATCATATACACATTTATTTAAAATCCTTACCGGTAAATTGAGTCTTTTAAATTTATCGTTCACCGATAATAATCTTCGGTTAAAATTTGCAGTTAAAATTTCCAGAAAATTTTAAAAAAATTAAATAAAACAAATTATAAACACATTACTAAGGGAGTTTTTAAATATTTGTTGCGATTACCGTCCATTCGAGATAACATTTGAAGATGCGACATACGTAAAAAGAATAGGAGTTCCTGAACCAATAATTATAAGTCACACTGATACATTTCAAATTGTAGTTCCACCGTATGTTGATTCCATTATCAATAATGCAATTAAAATGAATTTAACGTACAAATGTTTACAAAATTCAGTTTTCACATTTACTGATGATTTATACATAAAGAAATTTGAAGATTTAACCAACTATTTAACAAATATTTACCCCTATATTTTCAAATCTGTTGAATTGAATGAAAATGTCTTCAAATTCATTCTCGGTGAAAACATAAATGAAGTTATCTAATATATAAAGATGAAAGTTTGTTTGTTTTCTATAGAATTCCCCATCGTTGGACCTAGGGTGCTGAAATTTTGCATGTTGCCCTCATTTGACTCGAGATAGGTCATAGGCTATGTTTCACCCCAGGTGACCACCCCTAGGGTACCCTTAGTTGGTTTTTTGTTTGTCTGGTCAGCAATTTACCATATAAATAATAATTTATTATATGCTTGCTACTTGTAGTTGAAAGTAATATAATTTAGTCAAAGGTTTTCAAAGCAGAATTCAAACATGGAGAATTTGAATTTTATTTGATTAATGAACCAGTTTGCAATTGGAAAATCATTGCCAGTTATTTTTCGAATTAAATTGGAGTGCGTTTTCGATTTTACAAATAGAAATTTATTTTTAAAGTTTTCTTACTGTGAATTAAACGTGGAATTGAAGCTGTTATAGAATTAATACTGGAACGTAATAACATCATTAAACAAAAAATTAATTTAAATGAATTATTATAATAAATGTAAACTCTGGCGAAGCCAGGTACAACGGCTAGTATTCAATAAAAACTTGGTCAACACATTTGGATTACAAAAACAAATATTGTAATTATTAAAAATCTTCACTATGAATCAGTAAATATATCAAAAAAACATCGATAAATTTACTAATTCATATTCAAGCTTTATAATAAATACAATGTCAATTGAAAAGAAATGAGTGTTGAAAATTTGAAAAGGTTCTTATAAAAACAAATATATAATGACAAACAACTTGGTTGGATTCGTAAAAGAAAAATATTTAATCATCATCAACAAATTTTTCAGCTATATCGATATTATTGATCCAATAAATGTTGGTGATTCACTGGTCCCCCTTCCGAAAGCTGTGTGGATTAGTCTCCATATGTTTATCATTGCAAAATTATTTTATGGATCAACCAAAATATTTACTTCCATGAGTTAATTTTAATGTAACACTAAAAAGAAAAGCATCATCTTACAGTGTTGTTGGGTATTTTGTGCAAGTCAGTATCAAGGTCTGACTCCTTTGTGTTCTTCTTGAAGTTAAGTTAAACAACCCAACACAATAATCTTTATTCGAGACTAATACAATTACACTTTTATCGATTACACTCTTTAATGAAACAACCACTACTTTAAACAACTCTTTTGCTCTGCACCTTTCAATATAAATATTATTTTCTGGTACGCTCCATTCGAAAATATTCATTTATCACTAAGTTCAAAGTTTTCTATGTTTACTCTCGCTAAGTTATTCGTTTACTTTTCTTCGACCTACTGGCAATTCTGTTTACTTGCCGGTCGCTTTAAATTAGTTCGGATCCAATTTTTCCGGGCTTCCTCTTATTGCTCTAATTAGTTTGAAGAATTTGCTCGTCTCTTTTGATGGCTTGCCCCGATTTGATTATTAGTAGGCTGATTTAATTGTCCATATTAATTTGATTGACCATTCGGGTTCTCTCACATCGCTCGGGTTTTGCACTGTCTCGGGCTTTTCATTAGCTCGGGCACTCCATTAGCTCGAGTTCTCCATTAGCTAATTAATTTTTAATTAATTTTATTTTTTTGTAAATTATTCATTTTAGGGACCCCCGTTAATTTTATTTTTATTATATTTGAACTCGTGTCATTTTTTCGGCATCCGCCCATACCAGTTTCCCCGGAAAATAATCATTTTTTAAATGTTTGATTTTTAATTAATATTTTTGTACTTTAAATTATTATTGTGAATTTGGTGTTTTTTTTTAATTTTCCTATCTAAAGAAAACCTATCTAAAGAAAATACTAATTTATATGTGGCTGATGTAACGTTAAAATTTATGTTGGATGAATTGTCTAAACCCTTAATATACAGCGTAAAGGAAAGAAGGACTATCTATTGGTGGGTTACTGGTGGTTGAATGTTTAAGTGCTGTTACCAGCGTAACCCAGGATACAACGTTGTTTTTCCGCTTGGTACCCGTTGAGTGATCAACGTTGGTACTGTACCAAGGGTTGAGTACTCGCAAAAAGTGAGCGCATCAAAGCACTATAATTGTCGAGCACTCCATGGGTTCACGGACTACCGATAGAAGGCGTATGTCCGATTTCTCAGGTCCCTTTATCAAAATTATTTCCCAACCTTATGCACAAATTCTCATTTTCCAGGCAATCATAAACTATACTAGTCATCATTCTATCACTACAAATGTGCATTAATTTAACAAGGAACATATTATTTGCAGACTACAATAATACATACAAATACGACAAAACACCTAAAATCGAATATGAGTTCAAACAGGCTTATTGGTGGGACTGGCCAGTTCCGTTGTGGCTGCTAGTGACGAGTTTGCTTGTCGTTCGTATTCGGCCAGTCTAGCTTTCTTCAATTTTTCCCGAATATTTCGGCCTAACCGCTTCCTTTTGGGTTTCTCTTTCGCGGCCGGGGGGTATATAGCGGCTAGTTCCACGGACAACGGCCGGATTTGGCTTATGGCGGCTCCATGAACTACTTGTTCGTTGCGCTCGGTTTCTAACGCGCGGAGCTGGAGCTTCAGTGCCCGGATCTCCATCTGATCCTGCGCAGCTTGCGTCTGCAGTTGAAGGACCAGCGCCACCTTCTTTTTCATGTCCTCGGGACTAAACCAGGTGCTTTCTAGTTCCCGGCACCGTCCCTTGAGCTTGTCTACCCGTATGCGGAGCTCCTCGGCCTGTTTTTGGGCTTCTTCCCTATCCTTTCGCAAATTTTCCAATAGTTTGAACACTAGATAAATTCAACGATTATATTCTTACAGCATATTATCCATTCAATTATAAAATAAAATCAATATTATAAATAAACATAGATTCAGATGTTAAGCACGCAATACACAAGATAATTTATTAAAAGACTGTAATAATTAAAGTTTAATTAAGTCACAATTGAATAATAATTTTGCAAAAATTTTGGCGATGAGTTAGTTCAGTCGCTTGCGAGGCCCTTCCCTCTTCCGCGGGGTTGCCTCGGCCTCCTCTAGGTCTTCCACGGTTTTTCCTTCCTTTTCGGCTTGGATTCGCAACTCGATCCTCTTGAGTCGCATCTGAGCGGCTTCCACATCCCAGGCCGCTTGATCTCGGGCCTCCTGTAACCGGTTATTCTCCGGCTCTACCTTTACCCAGGCCGGGGCATCTACTTCGGGGCCTGTCCGGATTACTCGGTTGGAACAATCCAGGTCCCGTCCCTGGCTCCACCGATGGATGTGATACCAGACGTACCGGGACCGGAGTCGAGTGATCATTTGCTGGTTGGCTTCCTCGTCGCTGCTATAGTTTGATTGGGACATACCTGCAGTATAACTATTAAGATCGAGCATAACCCATGTGACTGATACATTGATGTCACAATAGAACATATGGACACAATACTTTAACTACTGGATTTAGGATAATTAATCCTAATGCTGCTAACCTACCATCTGGATTGGATTTATCAATATATTCTTAATTAACTACTAGGTTCGTTATAATTAGCACTAATACTACTAACCTAAAATCTGGGTTAATTCATCAATACATTTTAATTAACTACAAAATTTATTATGATTAATACCAATACCGCTAACATAAAATTGGGCTTGATTCATCACTATATTTTTAATTATAATTAATACTAATGAAATTGGTTATAAACAATTATTTGTTTTATTCTAGCAATTTTTGTGGATATTAACCCATAATTTTGAACGGATGCCTATAATCTAATTAGTTTAATGTAGTAAGGTTATTGTTTTACATTGATAAATATTCATATTATGAATTTTAGAATAGTATTCCAGCAACATCAGCGCCCGGCCGACCTTTCGAAGCTACTGTCATCGGTACTCAATATATTAAGCTCTCTTGTGTTAACGAGTTACTACACCAATGGGAAAATTTGGAAATTTCCCTCACTATTGAGTTTATACTTATTCCAGGAGTTACAATGGATCGATTATCAAGGTCAGCTCCACCAACCGATCCTCTTAGCGGTGATCGCCATAAGCTACCTGACTACGACTATCTAGATGGAAATATTAGGAATATTTCTGATTTAGGCTATAATTTGACTTTTTATTTTTGTTAAAGGTATATTTGTTAATTCTAATAAAATTTATGACTTTCTTTAATGTTTATTTGATTTCGAATGCGCTTAATTTGTGACTTTCTTTAATGTTTATTTGATTTCGAATGCGCTTAATTTGTGACTTTCTTTAATGTTTATTTGATTTCGAATCGCTTAATTTTCTAATAATTTAATGAATTTTTTTAATGCGTTGACTTAAATGAATTGTCGTACCTTTATTTCATTTCCTAGAAGGGGTGGTGGTCAGGATTCCGCTTTGAGATCCCGAAGGTCACTTTGTAGATTTATGGGGATATACTCAGAACCACGCATGTATACTTCTACATTCACACACACACCCACACTTATATAATGTATATATACACACACATACACCTATAGATACATTATACATATATATATACACACACACACATATATATATATATATATATATATATATATATTTCAAATTAGTGATATGGAGGTGGTTTTCTGAGGGGGGGGGGTGTTACTAAAATTAGAATTTAGGGAATTTCCGTGATTTTATTGGAAGGTGGTTTTAGTGTCGCTAAATTTAGCGATAGGGAATCCTAAAATCAATAATTTTGTTTTAATTTTATTTCAGAAGAAATGAGAAAAATTATTTTACTGATATAATATTACTAAGGGGATTAATAATAATTATAGTATTAATAGTGTTAATGATGATGACACTAGTAAATAAGATGATGGTAAAGATAATGATAGTAATAATAATAGTAATAATAATAATAGTAATATTGATACAGATAATAATGATACTAGTAGTACTCATACTAATAGTAATAATAATAACCACAGTAAGGATAATAATGATAATAAGACTAATAATAATAATAATTTTTAGATTTAATTATTCACAATTTTCTATTTATACTTTATAGTTTTATATTTATTAAGCTATGATTTTATGTTTTGCAATTTCGGAAGTTAGATATTATAATTGATATATACATTTATGTTTGATAACCTACGATTTCATGTCCCATACTTTAAAATTCGATGTTTTATAAGGTGTAACTTTATACCGTACACTTTAGAAATTTCGATTTTATAATTCATAGTTATATCTTTTATAATTTTATATTTAATAATTTACGATTTTGGGTTTCATACTTTCCGATTTTATATTTATAATTTTTGTACTTTACCGGTTAGGAACTTCTAGTCGGTTCTACATGACTTTTTATGAGTTGCTTCTATGGGATCATCTTAGTTACCCAAAAATATCTTCGGTTTGTTGGTATCTATTCATAAATTATATTTCCTGAAGTTCTACATTTATATATAATAAAAAAAATTCTTATATACAAATTTTATAATTTCTAATCAGGATTTACTATTCCCAAACTATATTTCCTGAAGTTCACATTAGTTATAAAAATTCCTAAAAACCAAATCTAGAATTTTAATCGGGATTTATCCATTACTGATCAATATAATTATATCTAGGATCATATAGTTATTTATATGAATTATGACTAAGTCTTATACATTCATGAAGATTTTAAAGTGGGAATTCGAAATTTAACCTTTCGGATTTAGAATAGTTATATTTACATTGAATTAACCTATCCAGATTAAGTTATACTTATACGTATGCCGAATATCTCCCTTATTTCTATTACTTTATCATAAATTCCTATTACAAAATCCAATTCGGCATATGTCTAGGTATAACTGAGATTGCTATTGCTGATCAACCAACTACATGAGTGTGAGTGCAGAATTGTGTAAGTTTAGGTATGAGTTCTACTCATATTAAGACCTTAGTGTAGAGTGATTTGTTCAGCATTTTAAATGTTGATTTTAATTGTGTATTAAGCAAAAGGTCGGGAAGAATATTGCTTCCATGGCCCCACTGTGACCACTTCCACAAACCTTAGTGTTATGTGTGGAGTCAACCATTTACGGTTGACCTTACATAAATACCAAGAGTCAGACGGAGGTTTTCCTCGACCTAACTCCATGGCAGGACCATGAAGTAGTTCGACCTCCGAAGGACCCGAACAAAAAAAAATCTATAATAATGATCAATATAATATCGATAGTGCATGTTGGCAACAATTTTAAAATTAAAAGCAGGACCGATCAGAGACGTGCTCGGACGCCGCTGATCCGTCGAGGATTACTAAACACAAAAGATTAAAAAAAAATTATTTTTAATAAACAAAGGATAACATTAATATGATTACATTCCATAAAATTATAATAAGCTAAAACTTACTAATGATTCTTCGAACAAAATTTTAGAAAAATATTGGCATAAAGTTCTCCTTTATGACCGAAACGTGTCGGTATATATACCTATTTTGTACACGTGTATGTATTGATGCATTAAAACAAACTCGAATTCTTTTTATTCCAGAATTTTCTATTTTACGATTTTGCTATTTTTAATGGCGATTTTTGTGCCATAATTTTTGTTTTTATTTTTAAAATTTTATTTTTTAATTATTTTTCGTTAATTTGCCGTCCATGATGGATTTGGAACGGTTCCAGAACATTCTATTTTACTTTTAATTTAATAACTGATGTTTTTATGAATTTCTTTTTGAGATTTTATATTTTAATACTAAATTATTTATTTTGCTTAACTTTTATTGTTCTAAATGACTTTTGTGATGGTCATCGCCATTTTTATAGACTGTTCTGGGTTTTTCTGGAATGTTTTACTGTTTTTATCGTCTTTTAAGTTATTCGAGTTTGCTTTTGAGTAATTCTATGTTTGTTTAGTCATTTTTGAGTTAGATTTTTGCATCACTTCTTGCTTCTGTATAATTTTATTTAATTTCTTTGTTTATGTTTTTGTTGCTTTCTCCTTTAGTTAATATTGTTTATTTGGTGTAGGTTTTAATATTTAACTATACTTTTTGCTTTTTACTTGCTGTGTTCCTACACGTTTCAGTCATAATTAGTATTTTGGGTCTAGAAATCAGTTCTAGCCCAACATAAACACTCGGGCCCACAAAATTGCGACCCGCAATTTAAATCAAAGAATTACATAAGATTATTTTCAGAATACTTGCACTATTTTCACAAGTGACCTACATGCAAATTGGGTCCAACGGCTACAGGGTCGTGACCTCCAATACCCAATACATAAAAATGCTACTATTACACTACATTTTAACAGAGGGGTTGAAAGAGGAAGAAAAGAACGACGAGGTCGGTCCACATACATTTAAAATTCTCATGCTGCAAGAATCAATGTCATTATCGTAGTCTCAGTCTTTTCAATTCAATTGTTTTGAATTCAGGATGATTTATCGTTTATATATCGCGAAACTGTTTTCACTGTCATGATGTAATATTAATAGAAATCTGTGTTCGGGATCTCGTCTCCGATGACGCTCTGGTTTCATGTTTGGGGGGGTTTGAAATATCTTGGTTGGTTTCGTTGTTTGGAGTAGCTGTTCTTCCCTTGGGATACGAATACCCTTGATTGTTCTTTTAGTTGAGGGTTTTGTTTCTTTCTTTGCTGGGATTGGGTTTTGAGTGCAATTAGGCTCAGTATGGTGGAGGTTTATCATTAGGCTCGGCCGCTATAGGATCCCATATAGGGCGGGGGGAGGGGGGGGGTTCAGCTCTCTCGGTTCTTTACTCTGGGGTTGTTTTATATCTTCTCAATTGTGTTGTAATCTGTAATTTCTGATTTTGCGGGTTTGTTGACTTTGTTTTCTTCCGAGGTGAAACTTGCTTTATTTCTCCAGGGTTTTTTAATCATCTTCTCGGTTCATTGGGTTTTCTTGTTTTATGCAGTTAGGACTTCTTTTGTTCATTTCTTTCAAATTTTCGTTATCATCATTTTATGCTGGGTTTCCTCTTGATGATGGCGCTATTTTTCCTTTCATTTCCGCCTAAAGATTTTACTACTATTTCGCATTGCTTGAACGTCCATTGGCGGTTGCTGTTACTGTTTTTTTATTTCCCTCTAATTTATTACCATCATTCTCATGCGGCTGATCTGTTTGGATTCTTTCTTGGATTTCTTACTTTGAAATTGTTTTGCGAAGGTTGCTATCTGGTTCTGATAACTTTCATTTCTTGTCTAAGATTGTTTTTATTGTCTGAGCTTTGTACTTCCGTCGATTTTCATTGTTGGTGGACATTGCGAACATTGAACTTGATTTGTTCGGCTTTCCTCATTGGGTTTTTCGCAGATTGGTTTAAACTACTACAGGTGCTATCTTCTCTGCGATATGGTATTCTTTCTGGCATCTGATCATTGGTTCTTCAGCTTGCAGGATTCTGCATTGTCCATTTATAATTACACCACGATTAGGCTCTCATCTTTACATATACATATACGTTAATAATCTTACTTGGTTTTATTACAATTATTTACACAGTTATTTTTATCTCATTTATTGGGAGCCACCGGGGGGGGACCTCCCTTAAATTTTACGGTAGGTTCAGGTGCTCGTCTTTTGCTCACCGTTCAGTCTTATTACTTTCGCGTTGCGTTGCTATCAACTGTCTTTTTAATTCTGGTATTTCTTGTAATTGCTTCTCCTTACTTTTCACATTGTTCTCTGCTTGATGTTATTAGCCGTCTGCATGCTTGCAGCTTCTTCGTTTTTGATTTAAGATTCTCCTGTATTTTCTTTCACCTTCCCATTGCTTTTCTCTGTTTCCTCTCTTTTTTTCTTGATCTCCTCCTTGAGTCTTGCGTTTTCTCTTGTCGCCTTTACTTTCTCGCATTCTCGTTTTTTTGCATAAGCGTATTGTGCTTCAATTGTTCGATATAAACTTGGTCGATATTCACATCTTTTTTCAACTTTCTGTTTTCTGATTCCAATAGTCCTTCGATTCTGCCTGAGCTCTCACTTCTACTATCTACTTGTCTCAGTTTTTATTCTCCGTCACTTTTAGTTTCGATCATTTATTTCCTCAAAATTTCCTGCTTGACAGTGTTTATTAATCTTCTTGATTGAACAATATGCTGTCTCAATCTCGTAATCTCGACTTTTGATTTGCATTTTTTTGTTTTTGAACACTTCTGGCTGACTCTCCACTTATTACATAATATTTCATCGGTTCTTGTTTATTGGTATCGTATTCTGGCTTTTGTTCAGGTTGGTCAGTTGATTTTTCTTGCTTTCTCGTTGATTCCTTTCTTTTAAATAAATTCATATCACAAAAATATCACAATCATATTTCCTTTCGCCCCCTTTTTTATTTGAATTTTTTGGTTTTGTAAATTTTTATTTGGTTCTGGCTTTATGTTTTTTTTTTTTTTTTTTTTTTTTTTTTTTTATTCATTCTTATTTACAGGCAACCTCTCTCTTCGG
>CAUHTR010002897.1:0-52616 GCA_959609185.1 Schmidtea polychroa
GGCGTCACCGCGACGCGCGGCATTTCACATTTACGTCTAGTTAAGTTTACGTTTAGTCAAGTTTACGCAAATTTACGTCTAGTCAAGACCACCCTTGCATTTGTCTTCTGCGTAAATCAAATATTTATTGATTTTCATCAGGCATTCATTATAAAATTTCAACGTAAGTATAATTTACAATATTAAATAACTAATTATATATTAAATAACAATATTAAATAATTACAATGTATAATAAATTTTAACTTAAAATCCTTAGATGTCTGGAATCGGAAAAAAATCAAAATTATCAGGCGCGCAAAATAAGAAAAATAGACTTCAGCGAGAAGACGCTCGACAAAAGCTATCAGGTTCTTTAGATAAATTCACTATTAAAACTATTAATCCTACTACGACTGCAACGGAAGAAAATCAAGACCTGAATCTCGAAACACAAAGTTCTTCTGGTGTATCCACAAACTCTACAATAGAAAACGAATCGAAAGAAAGTAATAAAACCGATTCCGATTCCGAAAAAATTGATTTTAACGATCCGGCTACTTGGCCAAAACAAATTAATATAAAATTAAGAGATTGTTTAATAGAAAATGATCCTAAGCAATTAATTTTGAAAGACTTCCCAAAAAATGAGTCTGGACGTAAATTTTCTGATAATTATTATTATCGAACTTTATCAAACGGGGAAAAAATTTGCAGGAGTTATTTGCTTTATTCGAAAACTCAAAATTCAGTATTTTGTTACTTTTGCAAATTAATGTCTGACAATACTACACAACTTACTAGTGGTTGTAATGATTGGCAACACTTAAGCCACATATTAAAAGTTCACGAAACTAGTGTTGGGCACATAAAAAACAGTTCAAAATATAGCGAATTGAGAATGTCACTAAAAAAAATTGTACAATTGATGCAATGCAACAACGACTCTACGAAACCGAAAAAAAATATTGGCGATCGGTCGTGGAACGAATTATTCATATAATACAGTATTTATCAAGACAATGCTTGGCATTTAGAGGTTCATCTAAAAATCTTTTTCAAAACGACAACGGAAACTTTTTGAAATTAATAGAAACCATAGCAAAATTCGATCCAATAATGTCTGAACATTTACATCGCGTTCAAACGTTTGAGAAAAAGAATATTAGTCATTATTTAGGTGATCAGATTCAACATGAAATAATTAGCATTATAAGTGATGCTATTAAGAAAAAGATTTTAGAAATGCTCCACTCTTCAAAATATTATTCAATCATTCTTAATACAACACCAGACATAAGCCATACTGAACAGTTAACCATTGTCATAAGATTTGTTTATCACAATAAATCGAGAAATGTTGCAGAAATTCGTGAGCATTTTTTAGGATTCCAAAGTGTAACTGACACAACCGGTGTAGGTTTATTCGAGTTCATCATTAACCATTTGAAATTAATGAACATTAATATATCAGATTTACGCGGACAGTCGTACGATAACGGAGCTAATATGCGTGGGAGACATAATGGACTTCAACAAAAAATTCTTGAAATAAATTCACGAGCTTCTTTCGTTCCATGCGCTGCTCATTCATTAAATTTGGTAGTGAACGATGCAGCTAAAATTTCATTTGAGACGGTAAATTTTTTAGTGTGATTCAAGAACTATATAATTATTTTTCAATTAGTGTGAAACGGTGGGATGTATTAAAAAATACGTTAAAAACTTAACCCTAAAACCACTTTCTGCAACTAGATGGGAAAGTCGGATAGAAGCCCTGAAACCTCTGAAAATGTATATGTCAGAAATTTATCAAGCTCTATTAGATATCACTAATGACCACACAAAAGACATGGATTCTAGAGCTCAAGCAAATAATATAATTTCAAAAATTTGTTCTTTTAAATTTTTGTGTTCCGTCTCAATTTGGTATGATATATTGAATCTTGTCAATATTGTCAGCAAAATAATGCAAAAGCCTACATTCGATTTACAATTAGTAACAGAAAATCTTAATTCAATTTTGAACAACTTAAAAAGTCTTAGAACTGATGATAAATTTGAAGAACTTGTGACGTCTGCAATGGCTAAAGCTAGAGAACTTGATATTGAGCCTGATTTCCCTGAAACTCGAAAGCGAAAAAAAAGGACGTTATTCGATTACGAAGCATCAGATGATACAGTGAAGGATGCAAAACATGATTTTAAAATTAACTTCTACTTCGCGATTATGGACAGATTTGCATATAAAATTAACCGACGGTGCAAACTTAAACGATGAAGATATTGATGGTATAGCTCTAAACGAAGAATTAAAAACCATTCAATTTTTTATAAAATCTGACTTGTCTCCTCACGAGGTTTTAAATTACATTTATAAAAATGCATTAAATGAGATCTTCCTGAATATAACTATTGTATTACGCATTTTTTTAACATTACCTGTGTCTGTTGCTTCTGGAGAAAGAAGTTTCTCTAAGTTAAAACTAATTAAAAACTATTTAAGGTCTACCATGAAAGAAGACGATTAACGGACTTATCCATAATATCTATAGAAAGCGATATTTTGGATTCCATAGATATTAACGATCTCATAAAAAACTTTGTAGCTGCTAAAGCTAGAAGAGTAAATATGTAAAAAGTATTTTGATTTTTGAGTGATGAATAATTATAAAGTAATCTAATTCTTAATATATGTTTGAGACAAGCAAATTTTATTGATTGCTTAGATTGAGTATTATATATTGTATGTATATAACCCATGCCTGTATATTATCGTATTATATAAGCTGTAATTATTTTTTAAAATAAAAGTATTCATTGGAAATATTCTAATGATTAAATTCATAACAAGTCATAGTTTTTGACATGGGGGTTCAGTTCAGGGAAGGGCGCTGAAAAAAATCTGGCACAAAGGCGCCTCTTACCCACGCGGCGGCCCTGGCTATACATTTATTTTTTCTTTGTTAATAGTAATTAAATGACAACGAGTAAGACAATATGATAACTTATCACTTATAAAGCCATCCCACTTTTGAAAATAATGATCTATTTTCTACTCTATTTCCAATTATTCACAATAAATACTTTACAAACTCCCACAAAACTTAAATACTGTCATATTTAGATCTAATTAGTAAAGTATAAGCTCAATTTTAATTTTTTTATTAAAAACACTTAATCATTTACAAAACGATTAGAGAATTTTTTTTCGACTTTTTAAAATTATCATAATATAATGACCGTTTGAAAATTGTTTAACCGTATAATATTATTTAATTTACCATTATAAAATTTTGCATAATTTGCATTTGTTCTATATATTGCTATCTACGGTAATTTATTATTAATATTATCAAAAGTAATTATATCGTTAGAAATGCTTGCCGCTGTATTTTCTAAGTCATCAAAGCTATTTAACTGTTACAAGTTAGCTTCAGTTGCCAATTATAGTCAACATAGGGATGATGTTAAATTTTTTGAAATGGTTGAATATTTCTTCAATAAAGCAGCCAAAGTTTGTGAAAGTGAATTAATAAAAGAAAACAAGAGCAAGTCGACGAAAGAAGAAAAAACAAATCACGTACAAGGCGTGCTTAAAATGATTAGAAATTGTAATTATGTTATACAAATTAATTTCCCAATTCGAAGAGATAATGGATCATTTGAAATGATTCAAGGATGGCGAGCTCAACACAGTTTGCACAGGACACCTTGTAAAGGAGGTAATTGCGTAGATGTGTTTTAATCATGAAGAATAGTAATTATATTACATAATTTTTTAGAACGTCTCACAAAATTTATTAGAGGATTTGTATAGTAAATTTTTATTATTGTGTGAGTGTGTGTGCTTTGGATTTGATAAATGGCTTATGATAATGATGTTTGTAATTTGAATTTGAATTTTAGAAAGGCAATGCTGAATTCATAATATATGAATTTGAATTTATTTTAAAATTATCAGAGTAGTTTAAGAACAATATTTTTATTAAAAGCAAAGAAAAATTCCTTTATGTAGTTTTTTTATTATCAGAATTTAATAATTATAATGTGCAATATTATTATTTAATAATGACATCACCCACAAATATATATCTTTACATTATTAGAGATGTTAAATTTTTATAATAAAATTCATAATGGTAAAAATCTATAATTCTCATCAAAAATTTATAAATATTTTATTGATATACCAATATTTTAACATATACCAATTAGTGTTGTTAAAACCCCTTTATTACTATGAACCGCACGCATAGCGCGCGACATTTATTATAAAAATATATTATGCGACAACATAAACACAATCACAAAAAATCATTTAAGTAAGTATTTTATTTTTGCCTAGTAAAATAAGCTTTTAGAAATACCAATGAATTTAAAGCCGAACCAGATATATATTTGCAATTTTTGTGATCAATATTGCTGCTGTTGAAAAAACTCGCTCGTTCTCTGTCGATGTTAGTTTTATCGCCAGAAATATTAATTTTTGTTGGATGTCAATTAATTAAGTGTAATCACAAAATTACGGCACTGTTAAGACTAATACTTCATAAAATTGGTGACGAAAATTTTGTATGAAGAATGCTCTAACAAATGTAATGCTAGTGCATGTTATTTCACCATAAGTTTATTGTTGATACGTATAACTTACTAATTATGTTGTCAAACAAATGGTTTTAAGAGGTTTTATCACGGATCCCTCATGAGCAATAGGTTCTTCACAATGAGCCGCAGAATATTTAATTATTTATAAATTTAAATTAATTTATTATAACAATCCATATTTCTAAACATAAGTAACGATAATAAAAAACCGTGTTTTAACCGATATTTGTGTCACTTCTTTTGAAATTTACTTTATATAGTAGACTGAAAAAAATAGCATTTTTGGTTTTCTAATATAAAATTATTTGAGAAAATTTTTGAGAAGAATTAGTTCAAAAATCGTTAATTTTTAACAACAATTTTGTATCTATTTTAATTCTAGTTAATTTAATATGTTTTAATGTTATTCAATATGTTAACATTCTGTTTATAATTTAATATAATAAAATTGTCTAAATTGCTTCTAAACTTATCTAATTTATAGTTCATATCCAAATGTGTTATTCAAATATGAAAAATAAATTTTCGTAACTTTGTTTGATATTTCTGCAAATTAATACAAGTATCTATGTCTATTAAATGGGTCTCTGAAAACTTTGCAAAATAATTTGTTTTCGATATTTTGTAATATGTATAATTATTCACACCGTGTTTTATTTTATGAATTCTTTACATTTCTTTTTAATAACCAAATAACAGACATACAATTGATTTTTCTATATATTAAACTTGAAAGATTGAAAAACTGTAAACAGATCTATTTGAACACATAAAATTCAATTTTAATCATGAAAAGACGTAATTCTGTTTCAATTGTTTATATCTTTCTTTTGTATTCTTAACTGATTATTTCAAACAAATTATGTTTTGCAATTAATTCAATTTTAATCTGGAATAACGCATGAATTGTTTAATTGTTGTATGAATTGTTCTAAATTCTATTTCAATTGTTCATATCTTTGTATTGTCTGTAAGCTGATTTTGTACAATTTGTACAATTGAAAGATTGAAAAACTGTAAACAGATCTATTTGAACACATAAAATTCAATTTTAATCTTGAAAAAACGTAATTCTGTTTCAATTGTTTATATCTTTCTTTTGTATTCTTAACTGATTATTTCAAACAATTATGTTTTGCAATTAATTCAATTTTAATCTGGAATAACGCATGAATTGTTTAATTGTTGTATGAATTGTTCTAAATTCTATTTGAATTGTTCATATCTTTGTATTGTTTGTAAGCTGATTATTTCAAGCAAATTATATTTTTCAATTAATTAAATTTTAATCTTGAAAAAACGTAATTCTGTATCAATTGTTTATATCCTTCTTTTGTACTGTAGGTGGATCTATTCAAACAAATTTTATTTGTTGCGTTTTGTATTTCTGTTTCAATTTTGATATCTTTCTGTATTGAATCTGAATTATTGTCTGAATAATTTATCCTTTCTATATTTGTCTAACATTATTTATCGTAAATTTATCTTATAGTTTATCTTATTATTTTCTTTATGAAATTGAAAACTTCAATAATTATATTAGATTGAATTATAAAAATTACACCGATAAATTTACATTTTATTGTAATATTGAAACAATCAAATTAGCGAAAACTATTATTATATTGATAGCAAAATATTACAAAAATCAAAAACCAACTCTATGCAGTAGGCTCTTTAAATTTCTGGATTTTTACTTTATAGATTATTGGGTCTGAATCAATATTACTAGATAAATTATGTAAAACTTATTACAACTTATATTTTATATGTTCAAATTCGTCTTTTGTATCAAAATTGGTTTGATTTCTATTCTGATAATGTGCGTCTTTATCCAATAGATGGTGTAAATATTAGGACAATTTTAGTGTCAAAGATGAATTCGGATTATTTATATGAAATGGTTTTTATGAATATCAAATTTAGTCAATGAAAAAACTAATTTTTATAAAATTTAATCGCATCTATTCTATTTTCCATTTAAATAGCGTCTTGGTGCTATAATTGTAACTTTTATACAGGTATAAGATATAGTATGGATGTTAATAAGGATGAAGTAAAAGCACTTGCTGCCTTGATGACTTATAAATGCGCAGTTGTCGATGTTCCATTTGGGGGAGCTAAAGCTGGTCTTAGAATTGATCCTCGACAATATACTATTGGAGAATTGGAGAGGATAACTCGTAGATTTACTGTCGAGTTAGCGAAAAAAAATTTCATAGGCAAGAAGTTTATAAATCGGATATTGGTGATTTATTTGTTGCCAAATAGGTCCTGGTGTTGATGTACCAGCACCTGACATGGGCACAGGGGAGCGTGAAATGGCATGGATTGCTAATACATATGCTCACACTCGTGGTGATAATGATATTCACGCAAGCGCATGCGTTACCGGAAAGCCTATCTCACAGGGCGGTATTCATGGCAGAATATCGGCCACTGGTCGAGGAGTTTATCATGGAATAGAGAATTTTATTCACAATTCTGACATGACAGATCGACTTGGAATAACTCCTGGTTTTAAAGAAAAAACTTTTATTATTCAAGTTAGTAGTTGCACTTTTAACTTTATTTGTTTATTGATGAACTGGTGGTGCAAATTGGCGTATTGACTACTATGATAATGATAAATTAAGAAAACAGTTTAAAGGTCTCTGTACATATCAGAATATTGTTTATTTTTCAGTTAGAATGAATAGTTTACAAGTATTTAAATGTATAATTAATTTTATACCCCAATGATAAATTATTGTAGTTCTGATTACACCTAAAGGGCTAATTCATTGAACTTTGTATGCACGGTATTTTATGTGTTCAGATAATATGGTGTGACTAGCAATTATTAATTTATTCGAATAAATTCGACCTTATGCGTGAATTTTATGCGTAAATGAATTTTATATTTTGATCCAAAATTGTTTAATTTTTATTAATTTTTATTACTATTATTTTTGTATTTAATGCCATTCTAGAATTCAATATATTTCTTGAACGTATTCAATGATCATAATAGTATATTGAAATGAGGTGTCTCGATACTATATTTACAAATGAATAAATACAGTCAGTTTTAGACTGATCATAAGCTGATCATAAATATTCTTTTTCAAAACTATTTCATTTTCTCGGATATAAAAATTTTAGTAAATTGGTTTTATATTGAATTAAAATTATTCGTTTGAATATTCAGTTGACAAAATAATCGGTAATAATACATATATTCTAATAGGAGAGTATATATATATACTGATTTATAGTCTTCAAGCTCTTTTTAGTAAATTCAATTGTTCTGAGGATACCTAAATAACAAATTTATAAATAAATAAAACCAATTACTTGTTGAAAATCGTCATGACGAACGGGACGATCTATGGGAACTCGGAAAAGAAAACGGAAGTAAAAAGAAACAAGAAATGAGAAAGGTAATAAGAACAAAAGAAAACGAACAAGGAATTAAAATAAAGATCATTAATACAAAAGGAAAAGGAATTTCAAATCGGGAAAAACAAAAATAACAACAATGTAATTATCTCGGCAGCTTTTCAGAGATAACGGGAACAAAAAGAAAACAAGCTGGAGCGGCAAAAAGGGAAAACTAGAAAATATCTTGATAGCTGTCAAATATAACTCTAGTGCAGGAAAAAGTCGGGTAATTATCTTGGAGGAAAAATGGGAAATTAAAGATAAACTAAAGTTCCCCAAAGTGACGAGGTATAAAAGGAGGAAGCACAGCAGAAGCAGACAGAACAATTAAGAGAGAAGAATAACGAGAACAGTCAAGAGAAAAAACTGTTGAAGAAATAGTTACGGCAGAACAGTTAAAGGAGAATATTTGCGAGGAAACATTTGAGTCAGAATATTGTGGAACAGAGTTGCGACAGAAGATTTGAGACATAATATTGAGACAAAAAGCTAAATAATTGAGATAATACGACGACATTTATTTGGAGAATTTGAAGAGAATCAAAGCAGAGAAACTTTAAGAGAAAACAGAAATAAAGGGATAAGCAACAGGAGCTTTTTCAGTTAATAACAGAGTAAAGTTCGGTGAGTAAATCCAAGTCAAACTAGAAAACAACCAGTTAAATTATCAATTGTTATACTCCTCAGTTGTTAGAGATTTGTCAAATCAAGGTTAGATGCGTGTTCTATTCTTCACCATAGTGTTGTAATAAGCATTGTATAATCGGTAGTTAGCTTGTTGAGTCAATTGTATCATTGTGAAAATATTTGTGATATTCAATAAAGTTTCTAGTGTTAATTGTTATTTGTGGGTCAACGAAAGGCACGCTTGGAGTCAGGGAAATAATTCATTAAATTTAAATTTCACCAACGACCCAACGAACCCAACACAATGGGAAAAAATCAGTGGTGAAATTGGAAAAGAGAAGTTCTTATAATATATATTATCGGTTAAGTCCTCGAACCGTTAGTAATGTATGAAATATAATGAATGGGACAATGAATGACCTCATTTATCATTTAATTTTAATCTTCAATTTTTTGTTCGATAAGTTCTTGGCATTATAGACCTCTCTTTCAAGACATGCTTTTTTCCTCATTTATGTTATTCCAGAACACTTAATTTCTTCAATAAATCATTACTAAGTTCTTCATTTAACATTTCTCAACTGAACACAACATTTGATGGTAATACATTGTCCAGCAATTTGATCTGGCATGTTGGTTGATAAGAGTATGATAAACTGAAACGTATTGCAACAATTGCTATTCTATATTAGAAACAGTCAATATATAACTTCTGCTTTCAAATTTACGTTATTTAGCCAATTAGATCACTATTTTCATGAATTATATTCTAAATGATATTTTTATTTTATTATTTAATTTAATACTTGAAATAATATAAACTCAAAGTCGTTTTTAATGAAAGATTGATTTTGATTATCCAGAATTTTTTATCAATCAAAATGAACTATTCTCGTCACATTGGAGTCTTCTTTATAATAATCAAACTTACAAGATTTTAGTAATTTTTACATAATTCTTTGACAGGGCTTTGGTAATGTTGGTTTACACAGTATGAGATATTTAGTCCGGGGAGGTGCAAAGTGCATCGGTATTGTTGAATATGATGGATCAATTTTTAATGAAAACGGAATCAGTCCTCGAGAATTGGAAGATTATAAATTGGTAAAATTGCGACATATTTTTAGTTTTCATAAATCAGAATTAGGAACACGGCACAATAGTCGGGTTCCCAAACGCTAAGCCATATACAGGTGATTTAATGTGCCATGAATGTGACATTCTCGTGCCGGCTGCAAGTGAAAAACAAATTACCAAAGATAATGCTCATAAAATCAACGCAAAAATAGTGGCAGAAGGTGCAAATGGCCCCACGACACCTGAAGCAGATGAAGTAAGCTGAAATAGTAACATTTTCCTTAACCATTACTAATATTATAATTTACCTTATATTTCTATAAATTATGCTAAAAAATTTACGAAATGTATTTAAAAAAATAAATAAATAGAAAAATCAAAATCATTCATAGAGAAACTTTATGATATTAAAACTTTAATTCAACATTTGATCTCCGTCATCTAACAATATAATCTTTAAAAGACCAACAAATTTAATGACATAATGAAATTAATAATGAAATAAACATTTATTAGTATATAAACAATTTTGTAATATCAATAACAAAAAGAAAGTATGTAGAAAATAGCCCAATAGTGTGAGTAATTTTAAAAATAGATATCATGAAGTTTTTGCAAGGTATATCCAACCATTTTGGAATTGAAATATAATTTGTTTTCATATATATGACGTAACACATTATTAACTGAGTCTGATTTATGTGTGTTTGTGCTGGTAATTCATATCAACAACAAATTTTGTCGAATTTTAATATATTTAGCAATTTAAACAATTTGCTTTAATTTCACTTGTAGTGCTTTTGAAATTAGCACCTCATATGTAAAATACAGCGAAGGGTATTTGTTTGGTCTTGTCACCTAACATGGTTTTAATTATCTTTCTACAAACTGGCAAGATAATCGAGTTTAGTTGAACGGAAATCATTTCAACTATCTCAACATTTTCAAAAACTATAAACCTCTTGAAAATAGCTTGTTTGTACAGAATGAAAATAATTCAGATCTTTATTTTTAAAACGGACTGAGCCAATTTGACTCGTTTTAAATTCAATTGCTACATATACATAATACTGATTTATTATTTTTTGAATACATATGTTGGTTTTTAGATACGTCATGAAATATAGGTAAATATTAATTACTCTCCATTACCAACTCCCTCATTTCAAATTGGCTCACTTCAGTAAAAATAGGTATATAATCAACACCCGTAAATATAGTGTTAATATCACTAGAATTAATTGTTTTTGACAAACGTTCATTTTATGAGTAATTTAAGCAATAGGAATTCAATCACAAAATCAAACATCTCAATATCACCTAATAGCATGTCGGACATTTTTATACTTAGCGGTATGTAGATTAAAATATGTTCGGTATTGATTCTTCATTGTCATCATATATAAATCCTTTCGAATATCCACATCGCAGTTCATCATGCTGTTATAGGTCGTCTCATGAATGCCAACAGTTTTCATTTCCTAGAAAGATGGTTGAAACATTGATTCAGGACAACAGAATCTTTCAGTTCCAATAGTCATAGTTTGTCCATCTGGAAATTCGTATTCAAAATCAAGAACGATATACGAAAGCTTTTCTTTAATATCTCAAACAATTTCTCTTTTGACAGTGGTTCTAAAACTATATCCTCTGTCTGTCATAATTTCTTTCTTTGAAACCATTGAAAATTAAAAAAATTGAACTTTTGGAAACCTTTATTTTTAAAAATTTACAAAAACTAAATGAAATCATAAAAATCTAAAAAACTTCTAGAATGAAATTTCCAATTCTAAATTCCAAAAATCGATTTAAAACTTCGAAACAGATCCAGAATACATTGCCTCGCGTCTGTGTGCGCACCCAACAGGCAAATACAATCAATAATCAACGCGTGCACAGACGCAATGCATAATTATAGTATGTCGACATGTTTATACTTAGGCGTAGGTAGATTAAGATATGTTTGGAGTGTCGATTTCTTAGCTCAAAAACCCTTTAAAAATTATTGAAATTTTTACTACCGTGGGTGAAATAAATTGATAATTGATAAAATAAATAAACTCCTCATTTTTAGTGTGATATAAGCTTTATTATGACTTCCGTTTTGTATTTTTCAGCATTTTGAAATATAATTTTCCTATTTTGAGGCGCATCAGTTACGGAATCACTATTCTAGATATGAAACATGTAACAATACCAATGATTCTATAATCACAATCTATTCCGGTTAATCAATAATTATGCTTCATTTGTCACCTTTTGGCATCCATTCAAACACTTAGTAAAAATACCTGTTAATTCGCGATACGATGCCACATGTTGAGTTTATTTTTATCCACGGTTGACAAGTTACAATTCATGAATTTTTTCTATACATGTATTCATGAATTTAAACTCAAAAATACACTCTGTCACCTATCAAATTAATTAACACAGCTAAATACACCTAACCACATCATAGGCATATAGCAAATCATTGTAAAAGGAACGACACAGAACAGAAATTCAGCATTGAAATACAGACTCAGTGGACAGTGAATGTGTTAATGGACTGTATTGGACACAACATATATTACATGTAAATGTTAATTTATTTCAATTGAAAATGCCGTTTATATTTGGCTTTTAAGATGAATTTTCCAGATGAATTTTAGGTACAAAAATTGTGCGTTTCATACACTGAAAAATATCGTAATATGTAATCGTAAACTTCTCATAACTCATTGATTTCGAATTATATCTAATATTTTATTATTACATATTTTGCAAATTTTAGATTCTTCAAAAACGAAATATTTTGGTCATTCCTGATTTATTTTTAAATGCCGGAGGAGTTACCGTTTCATATTTTGAATGGTTGAAAAATATGAATCACGTCAGCTACGGCAGGTTGACATTCAAATACGAAAAGGATTCTAATTATATGCTTCTTGGTAGGATAATCTTAATTTCTTTGTTAAAAATAGAGTTCCCTCCTAATAACAATAAATCAATAAATTCCAGGATTACAAATTTTTTTTCAAATCCGGTAAAGCCCCATTTAAAAACTGTGGGAATCCTGTTGAATTTTATTTTTTGACTATTGGTATCTATTGACTTTTAAGTTGATATCTGAAGGAATACAAAAAATTTGGTACCAAAATGGGATAATTTACCGTTGATCCAAACTTCTATAATTTTATAATTCATTTCCGTAAGTCTTTCAATACAAAGATTTCCTTTATACCAAACAACTTCCTTTGTGGAAATTTTCTTTTATTACATGCGACAGTCTCGTTGGTATCTCTGTAGAAAGAATATTTTTCAAAATGGAAAACTGATCGTGTTTGTATTATCGGAATCAGTTTCATTTCCAATATTACAATGAGCCAATTACCCACTTAGTATGATAGTTTTATTCAGTGGCACCAACTTAAAAATATCTTAGTGTTTAATTTAACAACTGATATTACGTATTTGCAACTAAATCATAATAAAATTTAAAAAGTTTCTGCTGTTTTCCTTTCAACTAAATTTTGAGACCCAGGGCTAAGTTTGCTTAAATTTCTCGGATCTGAATTTGTTAACACGTTGAATGACATAAGATTCATAAGATTCATTTAATTGCTTGGTTTCTTGGAATAAAGTTATATAATATGAAAAAAATCGATAAGCGTATATTTTAGAACCACATTCAATTACTTTTTGGTTAATTTTTTAGTTTCATGACATGATAATTTAATGTAGAGAGTGAGAAAGTAAGGAGAAAAAATAATTTGAACACAACACATAGTAAAAAATGCATATGAACTTTCGATGTGTAATTGTTGAATAAAATAAGCTCACTTTGAAAATTAATTAAAAAGAGAGTTTGAAGGACTAATTGTTGTTGGGGAAAAAATAATAAATTAATTAATATATAAAAAAATCCCCGAGACGCTTATTTGAATTTAAGTTTAAATTTGAATTCGGGTTTGGATTTGAGATTTAAAATTTAAAAATTCGAAATAAATACGAAATAAATTTATTTTTTCCTCAACAACAATTATTAAATGTAATACTGATCAAATTCACTTGAAAAAGGCAGTGTCGAAAATTCGTGAGTATCAACAGACATCGATATATTACTGATTTATAGTCTTCAAACTCTCTTTTAAATAAATTCAATGGAAAAAATAATCAGTGGTGAAATTGCAAGAAAAAAAAATTCTTATCATTTGAAAATGTTATTATTTGCAAACTAAATTGCACTACTGAATTCAATTTTACAACTCTATGAGTTGTCGAGAAGATAAAGAGATAAAATAGTTAATGATGAGGACTAATTTCATTTTTGGAGGTTCTTAGTTATATATAAAAAAATTCATTTCGCTTTATTATTTACAAATTTGCGAAGATAAATGAAAAAATGCAATATAAAAAAACATTTTATGAATATTCTTCTTTTTTCGTAAATGCATATAAAAATGAAAATATGTCGAACAATATTAAATAAGTAAATTTAGGTTTTCAAGATTATTAAACCTTAATGTTGTAAAAAATCCAAAATTTTGGAAATTTATTTTCAAAATAAATTTGTCAGAAATTGATGTTAACAACCTAACTTGTATTTTGGAGGACTATTCAATAAAACCAGGTTTAATACATACAAATTTAATTACACCTATTAAAATCAATCGAAATTGCACACTGACGTGTCCCAAAATGTGAAGTGTTTGCTTGTAGCAAATTCAATTTGGAAATGGTGTAAATTAATCTAGATTTTAGATTCTAGAGTAGTATGTTATCAACAATCTATGATTTATGAGAAAAAGATATTATTTTAGGATTAATTCTCATATTTCAGATAGTGTCAGTAAGTCGTTAGAAGAGAAATTGAAAATTCCAATACATATAACTCCTTCTGAAGATTTCGCTTTAAGAATCTCTGTAAGAATACTCTGTTTTATTCAGAATATGTTTTATCATTGGTGTTAAGGGGGCTTCGGAACGAGATATAGTACATTCCGGACTTGAATACACAATGGAAAGATCTGCTAAAGTTAATTTTATAGTTTTCTAATTCGCGTTTATTTTTATTTATATCAATAGAGAATTATGTCAATAGGGAAAAAATATAATTTGGGACTTGATCTAAGAACAGCAGCATACATAAGTTCGATTGAAAAAATATTTACTGTCTACAATGAAGCCGGCTTCCTATTTGCTTAACGCATAAAATATTTTAATTGGAGAATTTTAAATATTTATAAATTAGATTGTTTTCTTTTATTCTTATTTTTTGATTTAATAATTATTATTTAAAATATTTATATAAAAATCTTTTATTTGTAAAAACAAAGTCAAGAAATAGTTTCCATTTTATTGTTTTTTTATCAATGGATCAGTTCTAGTAAGGTATATTATAAGGAGCAAGAATCTGATTGATGTATTCATTCTTAAGATATATGGTTGTTAAGATCAAAATAAAATCCATTTCTTTATTATTTAATAACTCATGGAATGTCTATGTCCTACTGAAATTGGCATCTGATGACACAGTTTTTCGATCTTCAACGACATCTTTAATTTATGGAAAGTGTTTAAATTTCTTGACATTATAAGTTTTTTTTGCCAAAATATTGTAGTTCTGACTCTTGAATTACTTAACATTAAGGGATTTTCTCTCAGGTTCTCACATATAGTGACCAATATAATTAAAGGTTGCTTTTAACAATTTGTAGAAGTTTGTAGTGTTTACTAATAGAGTAGAAAAGTTTTTCTTCGTCCTTTATT
The DNA here is from genome assembly GCA_959609185.1 of Schmidtea polychroa. Taxonomy (NCBI): domain Eukaryota; kingdom Metazoa; phylum Platyhelminthes; order Tricladida; family Dugesiidae; genus Schmidtea; species Schmidtea polychroa. The sequence goes on from CAUHTR010002897.1 coordinate 15,469, forward strand.
TAAACTGCCTTTACTACAATTAAACAGTTACTTAAGATTTAATGAATTTTTATGATACGATTAAAGAATGAATATATATGATATCATATGATGCAAAATATCGTAGCAAAAGTTGAATATTTTGTTAATTTCGTAAAAGTTTGTGTCGTGAAAATTAACCGCACTTTTTATTATAAATCACTAACACGTGTATTTATTTTGGATTTTCTAAAATACTAACAAAAAAGTTTATATATTGAAATATAGAAACTTCAGATTAGAATGAGACATTGAATGAGTTGAATTTAAATCCAAATAAATGTGAACTTCTTCCAAACTGACCTTTATCGAAAATTATAAGTCAAAAAATCCAATCAAAAGCGAAAATATTGGTGGGTTACAGGTAAGCATACATTATACCCTGTCGTGCTGTCTCCAGCGTAACTCAGAATACAATAGTGTGTTACCACTTGATACCCGTTGAGTGATCCACGTTGGTGTTTTATTAAGGGTTTGAGTGCCAGCCAAAAGTGAGCATACCACCGTATACTATAATTGTCAGGTACTCATGCGGGTTAGCGGACTGCCGATAGGTGTGTGTCTGACTTTTCTTTAGGTCCCTACTTCATCAATTTCGTCTTTACAGCGATGGTTAATTAACACCGAGATTTGCTTAACTATTAGACTAGATTTATTTATTTCATGACAATTATCACATCGTTACATAAAGTTTTATGGTTCTTCTGGGTCAGAATCGACTTGATCTGTGTAATGTATGCATTATTTTTATTTATGTTGTTAATTATTATTATAAGATTATGATTATGGGTTATAAATTTAACATGGGAATTATTGATCTCATAAAATATAAAGTCAAAAATCAAATATAAATAAATTAACTAAGTAACAAAAAGAAAACCAAGGAGAATAAATTGTAAGAAGAAAGAAATATAAACCGAAAATATAAAGGATACATCAGTCCTCCAATACACCTAATTATTTATTGTATCTTTTAATCTTCCATTCATCTAAAGTCCCAAATCAAATTGATAATAACCGTATTAGGAAAACATATCCAGCCCTACAATACATCAATCTTAACTGAATGAAAAATTTAATTCTATTGTTATAAATTTTTAAAAGGGCTAATATTTATCTTTGTTGTATTAAATTCCTTTCTCTTGCACTCGACACACAGGCATATTCAAGAATCTTTGTGTGATATGTGAAGCATTATTGATAAGAACTTTTAATCCTAAAATCAACGTGCAGAATGCAGTGAATACGTGTGTGTTGAATGTTTTTAATTAAATTTTTGTATGTTGATGTATATTGAATAATAGTTATGTAAGAAATAATTGAAATCGACGTCGAAATCCAGCTGGGTATCTTCTACCCAAGGGTACCGTTGGCTGGAACTGCTCTAAATGAAGGTACACATCAGATACACATCAGATACAGTTGAGCGGAAATGAAGGCTGAATCTAACTCGGGGATGACGATAACATAATCTTTATTTGTTCGTATTTATATTTAATATTCATCGGGAATGTAATACAGAAATTTCCTTTAACGTGTTAATCCTTTATGAGGTATTATCTGACTCTTCCAATGGGCCTTACGAATGAAAGTGGTTCAATATATTGAAGTTAATGGTATACCTTCATGAGTTTAATTCGTACCCAAATTCAACGGATTAAATAAAATATCGTAAATTCCGAATTAAGGATCAATTATGAAAATTGCTGAATACTAAGACGTGAAATTTACCTTGTTGAATACTAATGCCTGCAGTGAATTTTTATAGCCGCGTTTACTCCAAAATTATCACTACATTCAAAATAACTAATATTGAATTATTAACAACGTCGAATCGCTTTATAAATTGAAATTGTCTATAATCCTTTGACTGATCAGTTAGATTACTCCGGAAATTGTACGTTCGGGCATCGTTCTACTTAACTCTCGGTGATTGTTTACTTTTAGCCAAGCGTTGGATTCGTTTATTCTACAGCCGATGTCAATCAGTAGGTTAATGATAAAAACTAGTCGATGTTTAATGTAAACACTATGACATCCAGTGTCCACAGTTATTAAGTTATTCGACTCCCAAACGTAATGATGTTTACGTTTAAGTTTATACCGATGGTGATCACCCTCATGCATTGTTGTTTCTGGAACCTAACTTGTTGGATAGCCTTTTCCTGAAGAAATCTACAATAACCCACGTGTGGCACGAGTGATTTTGACAGATAATTCCTTGTAGTTCTATTAGCCGTGAATTTATTGAAAGTCTCGGTTTTACTATCGTTACAATGATCATGTTGGAACTACCTTCATTACTCAAAAATGCTGTTAGCTATGTTGGATGCTCATTTGGACTCTCCTACCGTCAAACGATTGTATCTACCTCATCGTACTACACCATTTATGATCCTATCTGACGAACTTGCGAACTCTATCCGGCAAAAATTGATCTTACTTTGAAATTTTGGATGTTTGTACCCTATCTCACATCAGCGACATCCTATTTTCATTACAGTGAAAACCTCGAAAATCCTATCGTTTCTCGCTTTGCCAAATGAACCGCAATGACTACAAATTTATTCTTTGACGCCGCTTTCATACCGTTACGAGTACTACGAAAATCATAAAATTCACATTCTCAGCGACGATCCCGATCCACTCTACCAAATGTCAAGAACTATCGAACATCCGACTAGCATCAACGCATAGACACGCATTAATTACTAAATATTTAAATTAATAATAAATATACAGTTATTATTACTACTTCTATACGTCAAGTAAAATTACCGAACATAAGAATAAAAATTTAAATCGAATTCCTGTTGGTAGATTTTCAATTAAGATTCTTGAATATAGATTGATAATTGATGAATTGGATTCGCTGGCTGTGAACAAGATGTACCTAATAAGAGTTAAAAAAATAGCATTGCTAAAAGTAAGTTACCTAATAAGAGTTAAAAAATAGCATTGGAAAATACAATTAAGAAGGACCTATTTGTACTATTTCTGATTATGCTTTATCCAATAAGGATTAAGTATGTGTGTAATTTTATAGAATTTGTTGTTTTAATTTTAGATCTTAATTTAATTCTTTTGATTTTCGGTTTTACACTTTTAATTTAATTAAATAAATTGTTTTATCCAAATTTATTCTCTTTTATTTAATCCTGGTTGGACAATAGGTATATTTGCGCATTTTCTTAATTTTATTTGTTCTAGTTGTATTTATTCCTATTCTTATTAAGTTCAATTTATTTTTAATTCATATCCCTTGTTAATTTAATTATTTATTTCCTGATTGTTATTTAGGTCTTTTTAGTTGATTTTCCAATGCAGGAGCTCCTATCTAATGAAAGGTAAGGTTCTATACTCAATTAAAACAATAAAAGGAATATTTATTAAGAAAAGCCAATTTTGTTATTCCTGGCTCAACAGAAGTTATTTATTTGAATTAAAAGCAAAAGGAAGATAAAAATTGTCAAAAAATATGATACATATGCTTACAGAACAAAAAACCAATATAGTTTAATGAATATTTTCAAATATTGGGATGCATTTCAGGTAAACCGCATATTACCTATCGAGTTATTGCCAACGCAACCCAGAATACAATGGTTTGCTATATAATTCGACATAAATCGAATGGTAAATGTTGAAACTGTTTTGGATTATGGATTCCATTTCAAATGCAGTGCGATCTTGTTCCTTGTCTTAACTGCTTAATTATGTAGAATATTCTAGGGTGATTTTTTTTGTTTGCTTTTGTCTGTCAGCATTTTGTCTCTGTCGAACTTTTGTCTATGTCGGCCTTTCGTCTGGATTCCTTTTCTATGGGTACCTAGGTTTTTAAGAAAAATCACCAGCAAAAATTTGTTCACAACATTTAAAAGGAGAATTCAACCTTTATTTCATACACTTGTCGTACTGGCTTGTAACTGTGATAAATAAATAAAATTATTGAACCAGTGTTTGTTTTATTATTTATATAGGAACCATCAAGTTAAGATTTGAGAACCTCAACACTTTGATCTGATGAATTTCCCAGTCGCTGCGCACTTACATACAAAATATTTTATAACTTTAGGTATGGCTAGTTGACACTATCAAGTACCAATCGAAACCGAAATTCAAAGGACAGTCTTGAGTACAAGATATGAACAGTTTCAATCACTAATAATGCTTTTCAGATTATCCGCAGCTCTGGTTAGATTTCAAATCATGATGAGTATAATTTCACAAAATGAAAATTGGAAATCTTGTGTAATTTATTATGACTGTGTATTGATTTTTTGGAAAACTCTGGGGGAACATAATCAGAGAATCTAACAAATATTTTCAAGAATAAAGGAGGCAGAACTTAAATTATCACAAGGTAAATGAAATTTTGTTCAGAAAGAAATTAATATTTAGACTATGTCTTAAGTGTAGAAATCATTAAAGTCGATCCAAATTAAGGTTTAGCTACAAATAATATCAGTATCCCGTCAACAATTCAAGAATTAAAAATTTTTCTTGGAATATGTATTTGTTGCAGACAACTTATTAAGAATCACACAAAGATGGCTGAGCCATTATCAAAGATTCTGAGAAAAGATAATGTTTTTTTTGAAATGAACAGGGTAAATAGGCGTTTGATTTACTAAGGAAATCGTTAACGAAAATCACAATTCTGAGTTTACTTATTGATAATGGTAGTTTTATTCTCGATACAGACATTTTCCATGATTCCCACATATAATCATCAATAAAAATAAAATATATAATTACAGCTTAATAAAAACGGCATAATAACATAAATAAATAAGTTAATCAATCACATCCAAATTTTTAACGGGTTATGTACTGTCCTGAAACCATCATCGAAATCTCACATCACTCCTTTTTCTGAATGTGTATGTTTACCCTATATTTATCCTTCCTTATCATGTAGTACTACAGTCTCAAAATCTTTAGTGTTCGCTCATCTTTTAACACATATCATAGAAGATAAAAATTTCAAATGAGTCTTTTCTTGAATTTGGTTATGGTTTAATTTCATTAGCTAAATAGATATTTTCAGTAAATTCAATTTATGATATAAATTATCGTAGTTCCAAAACACGTTATAATTAATACTACCCAAAATTTATTAAATACAAAATTGTAGTGATCGGAATTTGATCTGATTGTAATATTGATTGAACTGTAGTGTTGGTATTGATTGACGAATTGCATCTGAATTTCTGGTATAATTTTGGTTTCTGTGATCTACCCTTTTCTGCTTTGTTGTAATATTTTTTTTGTTTATTAAAACAAGTGTCTTTTATATATTTTAAATTATTGTACACTATAATTTAGTATAATATAATATAATATTATATTATCAATTTAAGTAAATATCTAAATACTAATAAAGCGGAGGGATTACATTAGCTCCGAGCACTACCGATCAATTTGTAAAAATGAAATTATAAGTGATTTGCTAATTGTATCCTCTATTATTAATTATGATGACGCATTTGACCAAATTCGAATGATTCCAAATGTTAACTAAAGATAGCTGATTCTAGCAAATTTGCAAAGTTTAATGATCAATGCTTCAAATAAAATACTAAAATTTATAATTTTTATATATGAATCTAATGGTTCAGATATTAATGCCAGTGAAAATGATCGAAATGTTCGTAACAATTTCAGTTTTTTGGAAATCTTTAGCATTGAAATGAAACCTTATGCAAATGATGATATATATGATGATATATATATAACACTAGAACAATAATTTCGTCAAATTTGATGAGATATTATTTCAATCATCAATAATTTCGCTCGTAGAAATTTCTCGAGGTCCTCCTTGTATGACTCTGTCAATATAGTATTCGGCTTAGGTTTTATCAAATATGGATCCTTTACCCTTTATTTCTAAAAGATTGAGGATAGTAAAATGAATTTTCCTAAAACCACCATTTCATCAAAATTGAAGAAACATATGAATTCAATAAAAACGATTATTTGTGTCAATATTTACTATATATTTTGCAATTATCGTGTGCTGCTATTCAGTTGGACTTGTGTGAAGTTTATTGCTTAGAAGACACCAAGGAAAGATAAATCAAAAGTGATTTGGACAAGGAGAATATTCATTGCATCGATTGTACAGCTCGAGATGCTCAATAAGAAGGTAGCCAGTTGTTATTTGTAAGAATTTTCTGAGTATCGCAGTTCTGAATTCCTGGGTGTGCTTCAATGAAGCTACACAAAGCAATATATCTTGAAAGGAGTTTTTAACACTAGGACGGCCAGAGCGGTTATTTTGACCGTTAAGCAATTTCATTTTTATTTTGTGAGAAAACGAAAAGGAATTAACGTCTCATATTTTGTGACAATTATTCATTTTTAGTGAACTTGTTGTGCATATCAAAGCTTCAATTATAGCATTTGTCACGACTGAGATAATGAGGCCATCCCCATGGAAGGCCGAACCGGTCAATTTGACCGGTATATTGAAACACACAAGAAAGTCACACATAATCATCTTACATACTAGAAAATATAAAACCAATTATAATTTACACACAACCGAAGCATTTAACAGTCATTTGGGAATGTTTTCCACAGTAAACTTTACTACATACATGGCATATAGCTCCGGATTTGTTATGACAATGAGGAGCAGAACAAGTTTTTCGCTTCTTTAATTTTGGTTGTTCAGAACAGAGTTCACCAGAGATGGGACTTGCTGTTCGACGGCTTTTGAACTCCTCACAAAGAGATGTAGCTAATTCAAAAATAAAATCCCTTCTTTTTATAGTTGATCCCGTAGCATCTTTGAAAATAACATGAGCGTTGAGAGCTGCTTTATCAAGCAAATCATAGAAAGTAGCGACTGGCCATCTTGCTGTTGCGGCTTTACTGCTGTATAAACGCAACATGCTATCCATGGTATCTACAGCTGTCTTATTTTTGTTATAAAAGTGTATCATTTCAGGCTTTCTCTTTTCGTCAGATCTCACACTAGCAGTAGAATGGAATGTTGACATGACAATGACTTTCTTGTCCGATTTGCCTTGATAGGAAACAGTGACAGTGTTTTGACACGATAAATGAGTCGATTCAAAAAGAGGCTTTTTCTCCAAGTGAGCTGATGATAAAAAGCGTGAATTTAATCTTACAGTACCAACCAATGTTGTTCGATTTACAAGGAGATGTTCAGCTAGTGAGAGACTTGTAAAGAAATTGTCAGTGCAGACATTGTATCCTTTATTGAAAAATGGCTCCATTAGTTTCCTGACTACAAAATCACCCAGCCGTAATACACAGCGTTCGTTTCTATCGTGAGCCCCTAAATATGGCATTTGATTGATGACAAATTTGGTTTTGACATCACTGAGAATCCAGTATTTGATACCGAATTTATCAGGCTTATTTGGCATAAATTGGATGAAGCAACACCTATTTTTTAGCGGCAAAAGTTGCTCGTCGACAGTAAGGAAGGGATTAGGAGTATAAACTTGAAGACAGTTTGAAACAAACAAGTCAAATATTTCACGAAAATGGGCATATTTATCTTGTTCTACTCTTTGACGTCGAGAACATTGTTCATCAAAACGAAGAAAGCGCAGTATCTCACGGAAACGGTTCCGAGACATGACTTCTCTGAAGTAAGGAGATCCAAATTGAGATGACCAGATTGAATTGATAGAATGTCGGCGAAAGCCTAACACACCACGGAGATACAGCAATCCAAGAAAAGCATCTAATTCTTGTAGACTGATACACCAGTCTGACGAAGCTTCTTTTCCTTTCATAATTGTGTATTTTTGAATTAACTTCAGCATTCCCTCAGAGACTATCAAGCGCCAAGCGCTCAGGGGTGAGTCAATTTTGCGCTTTGCAAAAGCTTTCACACCAGGTGTTCCACTAAAAATATTGTGCGCAGGGAATCTGCCAACACTAATAGCGTGATTGTTTTCTACTTGATTCCAAAGAGTGCCATCCCTGCCAGATAAAAGCTGATTTTCTAATGAAGAAATTGAGCTATTGACTGACTCATTGTCACTTTCTAACGAACTTCCATTATCATCAGAGTTCCATTCATGTAACTCTTCGTCAGAATCATTTCTTTCGGGCTCATCATCACTTCCCATAGGCTGATCTTCATCTTCGGAGAGAGCAGCGTCAATATTCCATAGCTTCTGTAAAGCACGTTGAGCAGCAATTCTTTTAGTTGGCATATTTGATTCTAAAATAATGATAAAAACTGATAATGATAAATAATGATAATGATAATACATACCAGTCTGAATAAACGCGAAGACAATGTTTAAAATAGTGTAGCTTTGTGTCAGCTAAACAAATATTTTTATTTCATTGTTGTAAGTAGTTTAATAAATTAACTACTGTTAGAATAAAAATAGTTAAATTTTGAAAGCGTGTTAGTAGCACAAAGAAAGTATTGCTAAATGAGTTGCATCATAGAAATCTCAGCATGAAAATAAGGAGCATATGTGCACCGGTCAAATTGACCGGTTTGGCCTTCCAAGGTATAAAATATTTCCGGCCGTCCTAGTGTTAATGTGACTAATTTACCAACTCAAAAACAACTGTTAGGTTCGATGGGTATGTCTTCGAACTAACACAAAAACGTTCTATCTGACTCCAAGTAAATAATTTATGCGTGTAGGTAAATAAATAAATAAGATAATATGTTTTAAATCTTTATTTAACAATAAAAAGTTAATTACACGTTCGTTTATATATCTAACAAGCTGCTTTCTATAAGTACAGAAAACGGTTATACAAACCGCCCTAAAGAGTATTACTAAGGATCAAGGCTGGCCCTAAATGCGCCAACAGCCCGATATCGGTGAAAGGAAAAGAGATAGGGAAGATCACCAAATTTTACGCGATAGAGTCAACCCAGAAATTGGTTAACTCTTTTTCAAATAAATATTCAACAACGATACAACACAAAATACGTGCTGACGTTATGGTATCCCTTTAATGTTAGAGTAATTTAATTAGATAAAATATGTATATAATATATTTCAAAAAAACAATAACAATACTAACTATATAATATTCCAAAGCAAAATAAACCACAGATGGGTTGTTGAGCTTGCTAAAAATCTATCCTTCTTTTTTCTTTAATTAATACTCCAATAGATATTGGAGATAAGTGATTGTATAAATGATACGAAAATTCCAAAATATTTGTTAATATATTCCAATCGATAATTGTCTATCAAATAAGGCTTGCAGTTATTAGTTAGAAATAAATTCCAATGTAAATTCTCTACCGCTAAATGCGAGAAAATCTGTATCTATTTATAACAATTTCTTTCAATTAATTCTCAATCTTTTCTGTCGCGTCCTATTTTTCCGTCCCCGTAATCTGATTTTTATCTACTATTTATATGAATTTTATTTAACCTAATTCTATTAATAGTAATTGTTTAATTACTATTTTTATTAGTATATTTTTAAATAATTTCTACAATTCTATTTTTAGTAATTATTTATTACTAATTATATTTTAGTTTTAATTTTAGTGTTTAATTTCTATTTTAGGTAATTTTTAAATACTATTTCTATTATACTTCTAATTAATTATTATTTAATTTCGAACCTTCAATTCCGGTTCCTACTGAACCCCAACATGTCTTCCCCCTAACAAGATTTTCGTCCCGAAAATTAAAGCGGTAAAGATAAGACAATTGCAGCTGATACATAAAAATAAAAATATAAAAATAAAATGAAACAACTGATTAAAATATATATAAAGTAATCAAAGTCAAAATCAAAATAATCAAAGATTGTTAAACAAAATCAACACCGAAATCAAATTAATCAAATATTGTTCATAATGTCTGTCAATTTGAATAATTGGATTGGATTGAATTGTCGAAGGTGCTGGGATTGAGGACGTATAGCAAATTGCTAGGTCCATTGAACACATAGCCGAATTGCTAGTATTTTCTCCTTTTCATGACCTTGGCACTTTCGTTACGGATCCTTTGTTCTACAATATCAGGTCTGTAACTGACCACCAAAGTCTCCCGTGTACTTACCTCTTTGTACACAATTGAGGAGATGATGTATGAGCCCTCATTAGCCTCCAATACTCCGTAATCGGGGAAATTGGATACGGCTACTTCATGGATTGGGCCTCCGTCGTATTCCGTGATACGCGGTTTCCATTTGCTGTCGGGTCTCTGCCACCAAGTAGGATCTTCCCTGTCCAGATCTTCCCGTATTTTGATTGAGTTGCCCCTTCCGACGAACTCGCCTTCCTTCACGATAATAGGCTCTCCTGCAATCGTGGTTTCACTCTTTGTTGCCAATATCTTGGTCAATGCAGGATCTGGTGGCTGATAGTGGGTTTCTAAGAGATCGTCATCCTCATCCTGGATGGATATCCTAGGCATTTTCTTTTTAGTGCTCTTAGGAATCTCCTTTTTCCTTTTCGTAGAGGTAGGGACATTTTTCTCCTTGTCCTCTTTCTGGGTGGGTTTCTCTGATGTTTTCTTTTTAAATTTTAGATCTTGTAACTTAAGTAGTGGTGCTACAGCTTGGGGTAATGTTCCTCCTTCTGCTCCTTGTTTGGGTTCACCCAACGGGGCCAATGCTTTCAGGATCTTGGTGACCCGTTCAACTAACTTTTCTGCTGGCTGTGGTTTTTCTGTTTCCATTTTAGCCGAATTCACCACTCTACCGTCATTGGTAAGGGTGACTTGGAGGCAGTTATCGTCTGCACTCTCACAAGTGGCATAGTCGTCTTCATCAGCAATTGAAATGGCTGGCGGCGACAAGGAATCTTCTTCCACTATTTTCAGCAACTTCGACCTGGGGATATCTTCTTTCACATAGCTCTCCATAGCTAGAGGTTTCTGCCTGCTTGAGGTACCGGGTTCCATCTGTTTTATTTGTGATGACACCACCTCTTTCCGGGTGTCTGGTGAAATGTCATCAACCCAGATGTCTCGTAAATTGTCGTAAATCTCCTTAATGGTTGTTACATCATTCTCCGTTTGAAGATCCGAGAAGTGATGTGCTTCTTTACCGGTGACTGCCTTTGCCAAATATGCCAAACGGTAATACCCGTTGCATTTCTTTAGGTCCCTACTTTCGAGGCATTTAGCTGCGCCTAACTCACGGATTCCGAGTGCGCGCTGCATTGGGAATCTGATTACTTCTAATAGGTCCTTTACTAGCAATCCCACGATGATTTTCCCATCGCAGATTTTCCTGATTCTTTCGGCACAGTCTTCTCCGTCGAACTGTCCTGTTATTTCTTTCTCGGTCATACCATGCGCATGCGATTGGTAATGTTTGACCTGTGCTCTGGGGGTAACTCTCGTGTTGAGTATCAGATCGCCATTGAAATGTGAGATTGAGATGGCCACAATTGCCGGTTTCAGGAATTGTCGTAGTGTAGCGTAGTGAGCTGCTACGAAAATGGTGAGGTTATCCTCTTGTCTAGGGTCCAAGCGCTGTCTAACGAAAGACTTAAACGTTTTAATGTCGTTATCATTGACATTATTTGTCCAGTTTGGATCATTAACCCATCTCGTTTGTGTTTCTCTGTGAGGTTCCAGAATTTCCATTGCTACGATGGTATCTATTCCTTCACATAACAGTGAGATGTTCTTTTCCCTTCCATCCCCGTTTTCGATTTCGAGGGTTGTATGCTTTTGCAGCAAAATAGGGGTTTGTGGCACCAGGAACATAAACCGTAAATGGTTTGTTAATGGCGTGTATCCACAGGTGGTTAGTCAGACTATGTCTGCCAAACTCAGGCATGACCTCGGTAAGCCTAATACTACCGTTATGCTTGCCCGGGATTCTCGAAATAATCATTTGACGCTCTGGGGCCTCGTCAAATTTGAAATTATTGGGTATGCCTGAGCAATGTCCGTAAAACCAGTGCCTTTGTCCTTTTCTGCTTTGCTCCATTACCTGCTTCTCCAGGTTTTTATAAATGAGCTTTTCCTTTAGCAAGGTTGTAGCACGTATAATGCTATGCCTTCCTTGGTATTGGGATATTGGGTGGCTCTGCATTCCTGAAATAAAAATCATTAACCATAATATCAGATATACTGATATGCCATACTAGGCTAAAAAGATATGCATGAGTCTTATTATAAAAGATCTACATATGCTGAATTTTAATGCTACCTGGAGCTCTACGTAAATATAGATTTTAAGATATATATAAATATTTATATATGATTTTTTCCTCGGGGGAGTCTGTAATTGTCATAATTGCGACATCAGTACTCCATCGTAAGCCCTTATGGCTTGTCTAAAATATAGCTTGGTCCAAATACCCATAGCTATCAGTGTAGTTATTAGCGATAGTACGGCCGATACCGTAATCCATACCCCTATGGGTATCTTCAAAATATATCCTGCATTAAAGTTCGTGATGGCATTACAATCACAACAGTTTGTCAGGTTTGGGGGCGTTTGGCAAGATATTTGTTTGATAGGTGGCAACTGTCTAAGATGTTGCCACATTGCGGGATGTATCACCATGTTCTCCCTGACTACTTTTGGGGGTGTTTTCGTCATAACTGGTTGTTTCAGAGGTAATATCTCCTCAAATACCTCGAACCACCTATCGTCCTGCCGTTTCCTCGGGCTATAGTATATAACTAGAACCGAGTATTCTACGGACTGATTTAGATACATTTCTTGGGAGGGAGAGTTCTGGTCTAACCATAATGTGTCTCTCGTGGTTGGTCCGTCTAGGATACAGACTTTCACCTTTTCCTCCCTGCTAATTTGCTGACTAAACTTTACTTTATCTCTTTCGTAGGATATCGATATGCGATTTGTGAAATCTGCCGTCCGTAGGATCCAATTTGATACGTGATAGGTATACCAACCACTCTGATATAAACTTGATGCTCCGATGTGCAGTTTATAATCCGTCTCGGCTTTTAAATCATATAATTCCCACTCTTTTTCTTCTGAATTGAGTTGGCGGATCCGCAAGTACTTGTTGTAGAAATGTAAATTGAATTTTGTAGCGTTATCGCACGTGGTGAGTATGCTAATTCCATGATACGTTCTTATAAAATGTAAGTGTTCCACTTGCATAGCCATAGGCTGAAAATATGCCTTTCTATCCCTTTTTGCCATCGCCAAAGTCATCATACAGCTTATTATCAACAAAAAGGTTACTGATTTTGGAACACCCCTTGACCTCAATGGGTATCGGTGTTCTTGTGGTTTTTCGGTAGTGTTTGGTTTCACTTGTTTTTCTGGTGCTTTTATTTTTGAATTTCCAGAGGTTCTTTGTGTTGAGATTTCGCACTTTTTACACCGATTAGTATGCACCATTATTGGTTCTGCTTTTCTGTTGGCTACAAGTTGTAATATGAGATTTGTATCTGTGGTTCTCAATACCTCATATGGCCCTTTGAAGTTTCGCATGAGTTTTGGTGATAAGCCTTTCTTGTTATAATGACTTTCCAACATCACCTGGTCTCCAACCAATATGCCATGATCCTTGGCTTTTCGGTCATGATAATCTTTGGATGCCTCCTGATTATATTTTATACTGAGACCTGCTCTAGCCCATGCTTCCTGCATTCTTTCCCTCATTTCCATCAGATAATTTTCCTGATCCAAGTACTGTGTGGCCTTCGGAAAAAACAACAGATCTACTGGCATTTTACTTTGTCTCAGATACATTAGGTAAAATGGTGTTTCACCTGTTCCTTCGTGTACTGCATTCCTGTATGCAAATAAACAGGATGGAATGTGGATGTCCCAATCCGTTTGCCCTGAATTTACATATGATGCTAACATATTAGCTAATGTTCCATTAAATCGTTCTACAAGCCCATCCGTCTGTGGGTGATATGGGGAAGTGTTCAACTTTAGAACTCCGAAATAATCATTTATTCCTTTGAGCAAATTACTCATGAAATCAGCTCCCCGATCCGTTAATAGCTTCGTAGGTACTCCGTACCTAAAGACAATTTGTTCAACGAAAATTCTAGCTATTGTATCAGCTTTGTGATTAGGCATCGGGTAGGCTTCTGGCCACTTAGTCAAGTAATCGCAGAACACTAATATGTACTTGTTTCCACTATTGGATTCTTTAAATGGCCCCAACACGTCCATTGCCGTCATCTCCATAGGTGTAGATGGTACTGGCATCGGCTTCATTGGCACGTGTGGTTTGTTTCCGGTATTTCTTCTGGTGATACAGATCTTACATGTCTGACACCAGGTTTTAACATCTTGTTTCATGCCGGGCCAAAAATATTTTTGTTTTAACCTTGACAATGTTTTTCTGGATGACAGGTGGCCTCCTAAGGCTCCATCGTGATACTGCAACATGAGTGCTTCACGGTATTTCTTAGGGACCATTATAACATTGTCTCTTACATCTGAATATTTGACTAGTTTTTCCTCCAGCACAAACTTGTCTTTATTCTTTTCCCAGTATTTCGTGAATTCTGTGGGTACGTATTTCGCTTCTAAGGCTTGTCGAATGACGTTGATTTCTTCGTCGGCTTTTTGTGCCTCCATTAAATCCGCTAGCCGGTTGGCTTCTCGAGTCAGTGTGAAGATGGTCCCTTCGAGACGTCCTTCCTTCACATCTTCTGCTTCTTCTTCCTGGTCCATTCTTGATAAAGCATCTGCATTACCATTGTGATCTCCTTTTCTGTAATGGATTTCTATGTCATATGGCTGTAAAATTAATGCCCATCTTACCAGTTTTGATGTATCCATTGTGTGTTTCGTCAGCCACTGTAATGGTCTATGATCGGTGTACACTATGATCTTTCGACCCCATAGATAAGTCCTAAACTGGGTTATAGCATATACAATTGCTAAAGCCTCTAGTTCTATCACTGCGTAGTTTCTCTCGTGTGGTTTTAACCCTCTGCTAGCGTATGCAATTGCATACTCATCTTCTAGTTCATCTCTCTGACCTAGCACAGCACCTATGACCCGAGTGCTGGCATCTGTCATAACCAAAAATTGTCTCTCAAAGTCTGGAAATCGCAATATAGGTGGCTTGACGAGCTTTTCCTTGAGCATATCAAATGCTTCCTGCTGTTCTGTTCCCCACACAAATTTGACGTTTTTGCCTTCTAACTGCGTGAGTGGAAAAGCTATAACCGAGAAGTTTCTAATGAATTTCCTATAGTATCCAACTAGGCCTAAAAACCCTTTGATATGCTTAACAGTTTTTGGCTCCGGAAAATTCTTTACCTTTTCAACATTAGCTGGATCGGGTTTAACCCCATCTCGTGAGATGATGTGGCCAACATATACCACTTCAGGTTCAGCCCATTTACATTTGGTCGGTTTCACTTTCATGTTGGCATTGATCAACCTCTTGAACACATCTTCCAAATGGTCCAAGTGTTTTTCCAAATCTGGCGAGAATACTATGACGTCGTCAATGTATACCATCGCATGGTGTACATCCATGAGCATCAAATTCATTGCTCTTTGAAATGTGGCTGGAGCTCCTGTGAGTCCAAATGGCATTACGTTATATTCGTAATGACCCATACTCGTAGAGAACGCTGTTATTGGTATAGTCTCATCTTTTAACTTAATTTGATAAAATCCCTTTTGGGCGTCTATTACTGAGAAAAACCTAGCGTTTCTCATGCGTCCATAGATATAATCTAACAATCGCAATGGATGGCTATCTTTGCATGTTGCTTCGTTAACCATGCGATAGTCGTTACATAATCGTACTGATCCATCCTTCTTGGCCACCACTATCATTGGTGATTGATACGGTGATTTACTATGCCTGATTATGCTATGTTTTAACATCAATTTCACCTGTTTATCTACTGATTCCTCCAGACTGAAAGGAATACGGTATGGTCTCAATTTTATAGGTTTTGTATTGGTGAGAACAATCTCATGTTCTAACAGGTTTGTTTTTCCCAGATCGTATTCATGTTTCGCGAATACCTGGTCGTATTTCCTCAACAGCATATTTACTTGAATGTTTTCCTTTCTGGTTAGCACTTTGCTATTTGCTGTAGGTGCATCGTAGTACTCAATGTCTGGATCTCTTTCTTCTGCCTTTACGGTGAGTACCGACCCTTCTCCCGTGGCTTGTGGTTCGTTTTGTTTCCAGATTCTGCCCACTCTGGTGTCGGGATATAAATAAAGTGGTTTAATGTCCAGATTGGCTACCCTGATTGGTATTCTGCCATTGACTATTAAACCTACGTAACTGGTATATTGTATTTCTCCGAAAATCTTTCGTCTGGTTCAAATACAACTTCACCTTCCCAATTATTGCTTGTAGCCACAAAGCATACTGTTTCTGCTCTGGGTGGTATGATAGTTGTATGATCTATACAAGCTGTATCATCGTTGTAAATTTTTCTCTTTTTACCTCGTGCTCGGATTAACAATCCAGATGCACAATCGAATACTACTCCTCGTAGTCTTTTTAGGATGTCCATACCCAATAGACATTCGGCTGGGAGACTTCTCATCACTATGATGTCGTGATGGAGCTCCTGGTCACATAGTTTAATTTGGCATGATAATGACCCTATTACGTTTAATGAGGATCCGTTTGCTCCTGTTAATTTTACTCCTGCCGGTTTTAGCGACTGCAGTTCATGATGGTTTAGCAATTTAGCTTCAATTATGGTACCATCTGCTCCTGAGTCTATCACCGCATTAACTGTATGTCGGTTCACTCTTATTTTTATCATTGGCTTTTTTTCCAAGTTCACTGGATTATTGACCATCAAGATAGTATCGTGCGATATACCGATTGTATTGGCTCTCGTTTGTTCTGCTTCCAGTAATTCAGGGTCACTCAGTTGAGGATTATACTCTTTAAATTTAGCTTTAATTGACTCTAACGCGTCCTTTGGATAGTGTACTTTAGGTAATTCTGGTAATGTTGAACATGTCAAATTATTAAATATGGTATCTTCACCAATTTCCCATTGGTGTCGTCCTGTTCTGAGTGTTGTTTCCCTTGACTGTTCCCGCCCTTCGTTTGGTGCGGATGGTAAACTCCTCAAAGTTGGCAATTGTACATATCTTGGACTTCTCTTGAATCTGGGTGACCTTATGTCGAATTTTTGGTCGGAACTGTCATATTCTCCTTCTGAGGACTGTTTTCTCACGTAGATTTCCTTTGATTGGTCATATGGAGGAAGATATTCCTTAAATCTCGATTTTCTTTGTTGCTGAATCGGTTTTTTGTTGTAGTTCTGTTTTCGTGATTGCTTTGATCTTGAAGATGTTCCACGAGAGCCTCCATTATCTCCTCCCTTTGAATTGTTATCGTCCCGATAACTCGAATACTCCTCCATTTCTGTTCCAATTACTTCATGTTTGACCAAATGTTTCTGTCTAATTTCTTTAATTTCTTTTCTGTGATGTTTGAATAATGCAAACTCTTCACACATAGGACATAGTCCTAATAGCAGTTTCCATGACCATCCTCCAATTTTGAATATGCTATACGTTGACATCAGTTGTGTAATTATCAGCTTTAAAATTACAAATATTGCGTAAATTCCTGAACATCCCGCGACGAAAATACCAAAATTGGTAAATCGTCTTTTTATAAATATATATAATAAATAATATATAAGTAAATAAATTTATTAATTGACTTAAATTTTAAATTTGACAATGACTAAATTTAATCGAATTAGAAATGTGAGATTAATTAAAATAACATTTGAAATCATTTTTCTCAAATTTTTGATTGTTTATAAAAGTCAATTATTAATATAAATTTAACTACTTATTCAATCATTCTTAATTCCATTAAATTCATCAATTTTTTATATTCAATAATAAAATTTTAGAAAGTAACATAAAGATTATTAATATTTGGTTTGAATACATATTTCATGGATTCTCAGGTATTATTGGATTTTATATTTTTGTATCACTTTCGTTATAAAATATTTGTATTTTATGGGTAGTTTAAAATAATTTTGGCTACTTTGTAATGTCGGAATTTTATAAATGAAACCAGATTAATATATTATGCATGAACTATTTCAATCTATGACACTGTGCCACCTAATAAACACTAAATGAAATATAATAAATATATTATTTTGTAATAAAATTTAAAATACTGTAACTTAATAAAAGATATATAGATATTTCAAGATTTTAATTAAATTTCATTATTTTCATAATGAATAAAGTTATATAAAATTTCAAATTATATAAAACTAGTTAATTAATAATGTATTTATTAAAAATCTTGACTATGAATCAGTAAAGATATCGATGTTTTTGATATTCACGAATTTTCGGCACTGCCTTTTTCAAGTTAATTTGATCAAGACAAATAAAATAGCTGCTGAAAATTCGAGAATATCAAATACATCGATATATTTACTTATTCATTGTCAAGCTTTTTAATAAATACAATGGAAAAGAAATCAGTGGGGAAATTTGAAAAAAAAATTCTTATAATATTAATTAATAATGTAAATATTTGGATTATCTATGAACAGTTGATGAACTGGTTCCATTTTCCTGCAAATTCCCTGCAAATATTATTTATAATTAAATTATTTAGGAATTGGTAATATAAATTTTAATTAATCAATTTGATATGAGTATAATGATCAAAGTTCAGTTTATTAAAATTCAACTAAAACCGTCTGTATTAAATTTTTTGAAATAAAAAGTATTTGCGCTCGAATTCTCTTCCCGATAAAGTGAAATTTAATGAAAATTTAATTCATACTGTTGACATCTAGTGAATAAAAGATTAAATTTATTTGAATGACTAAATAATAGTGATAAAATTGTCAAATGAAATAATTTTTTGTGATGTCACATTTCTCAAAACTCCTTCTCCCTTAGTCAAAAATGTCTGCCCCCTCCTCTCTAGGAGCCTGACGTCATTTATGAACGGGTCCATAGAACATTTTTCAAAGATAGTTCTGCTGCCTATTTATCTTCTCGAAGTAAATCTAAACAAATATATCCACTAGCAGAACTGGCAGTAGGATGTCAAATTCGAGTAATAAATTTGACTTTTGGAGGTTTTAAATGGAAGTTAGGTGAAATTTTAATGGTGATTTTATATCTACCACCTTAATTTAGGCGTATTCTCAAATCCAACAAATAATTCGATCAGATTTGTAGCATTAGAATCCTTCAATGATGTAAGTGTCACATCAAACTTTCATGTGGTTTAACATGAATTATTTTCTATTTAAGTCGGAAATCTGACAGTTATTCTTGATAGTTTTTGAAATCTATTTTTCTACATGTACCACAGTTTTAACTTTGCAAAATTAAAAAAAATAATATTTACATGATAAAACATAAATGATAAAAAAAAACGATTTTTGTGTAAAATAAACCATTTAATTAACATTACAGTAGATACCGCTTAAAGAAAACATTTTTGGGACTTGAAAAAATGTTCTCTATAACCGATACTTCTCTATAACCGATACTTTTTAATAAGGATAATTTTAAAATTATTCAAAAAATTTTACTAAATAACACATTTATTTTTTGAAAATAAACTCAGTTATTTTCCGTTGCCTGGTTTTTTTCTTGAGTAAAATCTTCTCCAAATCTGATTCAATTGCTATTAAACTTTCTTGTAAATGGCCAGTTTTATCCTGATTTGAATAAAAAAGAACTACTTGTTGCATGCACTCAAATGCTTTATGAATGTTGGGAAGCTCAACACATTGATTGTTATCTGACGTATCAGATAGCGACAAATTTAATTCTACTTCCTGTTCAGTGACATTTTATGTTACTAAATTTTCTTCAGCATTAACAAAATCAGTAAACGAGTGTTGCTTTTCAAAATATTCCTCTATATCAGATGAAAAATTTTCATTTATTGCCATTCCTTCAACCACTTCGCCGAAACCAGCATGCCTAAAACAATTTTTTATAGTATTACAGCTAACTTTTGACCAAGCCGTTTTAGCCATACTAATTGCATCAAGAATACTTACTTTAAATTTTTCTTCTGAATAAGAATCATAAAAATGAATCATTTTTGTAACAATTCCTTTTTTATAATACTGCTTAAAAGCATTGATAACCCCGGCATCTAAAGGCTGTAAAATAAAAAAATGTTCTCTTTAACCGATGATCGGTTAAAGAGAACATTTACACTGAAAAATTGGGGTAAATGCCGTTTTTAAACCAAAAAATTCTCTTTAACCGATTTTGTTCTCTTTAAGCAAGTTCTCTATAAGCGAAATCTACTGTATTTTGTATTTTTATATGTCAGTCGCAGTGACACATTACTAGGGTACTAGTTCATACGATTCTCGAGGAAAAAAAGAGCAAGCCCCTTGTGAAAATTTCATAGCTCACTTCTCATTATGCTTTTTCATATTCAACATAATAAGTTTTTGAATTTTTTCAGAGTCCATTAATTAAAAATTATTTTACTTGAAAACGTGTTTATTATTTATTGAATTGTTAAAACTAAATTTCGTTTGTTCTTTTTTTAATTAATTTAAATATTACAATTTGCTAATATTTAAAAATCTTCCACGAAATCAGAGTTAATGAATTGGAATGAAATGTCTTCTGTCAATTTTACGTATTTAATTAAGAGCCGGCTAAAAAATTACGGGAAAATAATTGCAAAAAGTTGTTTTTAAAACATTTATAATGAAAACTTTTGCTATTTTTCTTTATATTTAGGTCGGTCCTTTTATTATTAAATATTTCCTTGCAGACTACATTATTATGTGATCTTGTTTATTTGATTTCTTTCTTTCCGTTAATAATTTTGATTTTAAACAATTAAATGATAATTTAAACCTTTTGCTGCAAAAAATATATGTAATACAAATGAAAAATTTTTCATTTTTATAAAATATATTATTTGCACCAAAAGGCTTAAATTATCATTTAATTGTGTAAAATGTAATCAATGCTGCTTTATAATTTTGATTTTAACATCAGCAGATCGATGTAATTTAAACCCCTACATAACGTCGAACGTGATTTTAAAAAAGATCAAGTATGTCTATGATATATACTATTTCAATTTTTCTAATGTTTGTACTTGAAATTTACTAAAAATTTCATAATTGGTTTTATCCATGAACCACTCTTTTTTGCTGCTTTATTTAATTGAAAAAACTATTTCAGAAACATTAATCATTAACCACTTGCGCTATGATTTAATTTTCGGTAGCTGAGCCGCGCTCTACTATATATAGTATCGTTTTTTAGCATTATAATAAAATAAAGACTGCTAACTGCAAACCACAAGCATTTCCTTGTAAAAAATCAGTACAACATACCTTATCGATTTAGAAATATTCCTTATGTCGATAATTCTACGCGATGTGAACTAATTTTATAATTGCAGTTCGAATACGACAAAATAATTGCGACAAATACTATCGACGTGGTATACACGTCACTTGCAGTTCTGAAAAAAATCATCAAGACGTGCCTGGCACGTCAATATAGAGCAAGTGGTTAAATGCATAATGATTCATATTTGAATAATTTACTTAAATGAACTGTATTTTGATTTCTATTATATTTACTAACATAAACTTTATTTATATTATAATTATGTTAATGCTCAATATTTAAGTAATGTTATTTTAACATTTATAAATAACATAGTCCGGTTAGAATCTTTTCATTAGTTGTCATTAATTTAACACTTAATAAATTCACATTGATTACTATTATCGTTTTTCCTTTCATATTTACTATTGGCAGCACTACCATTTGTTTTACTGTTTTAAATATACTAAATTTTATTAATTCAAAATATTTTCTCGATAATATTATATACAAATTTAGATGAAGAAATTTTATTTGATAAAACATAAATAAGGAATTCCACAAACAGCATCAATCAACAACATACTTTCATCTAATCATTAATTAAATTGTTATTTATTAATTAGTTAATCAATTTAATTACATTTTCAAATTCACTGAACTAAAATATGAAATGAAATTTCAATAATATTGCTATATTTTTATTTTTGGCGATGGTTAACAGTAAAATTATATTTAAAATGATACATCTTCTTTTTTCTATAGTAATTTATCAAGTTTATTTTTTAAATTTAGAGAAACTGCCGTGAAACTATATTAATGGTTTTAACTGTTATTGGAGGCTTTTTAATACTCTTTTCTATTGGTGGAGCTTATTCATACGGTATTATTATTATTTATTCCTAATTTATTTGGAAATTTTGGCAAACATTTTACATTAACATCTTATAACATTTTATATGCAATTTATGTTAGATTATTAGAATATTTCAAACTTGAATTTCACAAAAAAATTATTAGTATTAAAAAGTTATAAAACACTTCAGTTTGTAGATGTGATAAATAATTTTCACATCGTTTTAAAATTGAAATATTGAAATATTTATAATCAAAATACATAAGATGGACCGGAGCCAATTGCCAAGGTCACATCCTGAGACTACCCCAATGAACAGATACAGAATTGAAGATGCCAAAATTCCTCAAAGATCACGAATAGCGCTTCATGATCATTCAAAACAAAATAAAGACCTATTTGGAAGATTTTTAATTTTTAAACCTTTCTAGCCCAACAGTGATAATCGATATCAAATGTCCATTCGATGACATCACAACCATCGAAGCTTCAAGAGCAAAAACCACAACAAATATAGAAAACTATCTCAGGACATCCAGGAGGAGACCAGGATACATACAATAGTTGACACATTCGTTGCATGCTCACTAGGAGGAACCTCGGATAAAAGAAACAACGAAATACTAGGAGAACTTCAAATACGACGAGTTCCAAACAACTAAGACCAAAATGATCGAGAGAGTGATCAAGGGCTCAAGGAAAACCACAGAGGTTTCCAACAATAAACTAAAAGAAAGTGTCACGATGATTGTGTCAGCATCGCAAAAACGAGACAGGAAAATATTCAACACCCCATATAATAGCTATATTTGCCTTAATAATTATGCATTTGTTCCTTTTCATTAATAAATGTTTTGACACTCTGTTTAATTCTAATAATTGTGAGTTAAAGTTTATTTACAATTTCATTTTGTAGCATGTATCGACAATCATGAACTTTCTGCATTATTTAGTATAGTTCTTCGATGCCCGGGCAATTAATTTTAAAGACAACATAAAAATTGGAAAAATATATGGTTCTATTGATTTTTTATAAATTAATTGTATATTAAAATATAATTAATTTTAATTTTTTAAATTTATTTTTCTTAGATTTTAAATTTATGTAATGGAGTTGCGTTCAAATCGATAAAAAATGGCAAAATTTATAGAAATAACAAATAATTACCCATTAAGAATGACTTTTCTTATTTAGTAATGGTATAAATTATAATTATTTAATCTAAACTTAAAGCATCACATTTATAATACAATAGATTTGCTTGCTTATATATATTTATAATATTAATAACACAATAATTGATTTATTTTATTGTTTTCATATGTATTACAAATTTATGCTCCGAATTGTCCGTTTTTTGCACCGAATTGTCCTGCGACGAATTGCACGGTTACCGGTTCTTCAAATCTTTCCTTATCTTTCATTTTGATTCTATTTTTAACTGTACAACGTCTCTTATATTGAACGCACTTTTTGTATGAACCATTTCATGTTTTCTCTAGTTTGTTCTCATTGAGAAACCTGATTTCTACTATGAGATTGATACATTAGAATTATTTTTAAGCCATTTCAATGAATACTTAAATTTAACATAATCTATTAACTAGTGTCATTTATTCTTCATTGCATCTAGAACCTCTAGAACCTGTCACCCACAAATTTGAAAATGTATACACTAAAACCTTGGTCCTCAAAGCGCGTTCCGTGAAAAATCAAATATACAATTCAATTAAAAATGGTTTTAAAAAAAAATCAATTCACTGTAGAATGTACACGTACCATTCGGCTTTGTAAGAAGAAAAATATCTTTCGGGTTAAAATTACTTCTTGCAAACATAAAATATTTTTGCAGTTACAAAATTCTGCTTATGCCGATTGTAGATTAATTGTAGATTCCACAAAGTTTGGCGTCGTTACGGTTGTCGGTCGCATATGTGTTACTTTACTCTTTTGCTAGAGGGAATCCTCTTCGGCGAATTATTTGAGAAACGCGTCCGACATCCGTAACTACTCTTTAATTGTAGAATAGGGTTTAGACAAAAATCTTTCTACATATAATTCAATTAAAGCTATCAATATATTCGCGTGTTAATGTGACTTATATGCAGTTCAAATTTTAATTCTCTTAATTTGCATTTTTTGAATTAAATAAATTTAGGAAAGTTTCGCACCATATTATTTATTGATTTATATTGCATTTTTTTAAATTTATAGTAATGGATAATTTCGTCATAAAGAAACTTCGTTTTGATTACGATAATGACAATGATACTGATAGCACTAGTAGAATTGAAGCGAATGAAAAAAATATAAAATTGTGAAATCAACTCGAAATGTCAATCGTTTGTATGTCGAAGAATACTTAAAATTTGGATTTACTTGGACCAAAAATACATATTGTCCAACTCCTCTCTGTATTATCCCTACACTGCATATTGTATCACTGGTGATACACAATTATCTTATTAGAATAAAAACTGTCTCGCTCTTGTTCTCGGTAAATGTTCTCTTATATTACATTGTATTGGCTATATTTGCAATATAATACAAAAAAACCGTAATGTAATTCTCAATAGTTTTGTATTACCAAATCAATTTTTAAAACGTCTTACAGTTTAAGTGAAAGTGTACAAATATAAATATAAAAAGTCATGCAGTGTAGGGTTATATAAGGAAAGAAATTAGCCAATAGTACGATGTCGCCCGCTAAATTAAGGCGTCATTTGACAACTGAACATGAAAAATCTTTTAACAAAAAACAAAGAATATTTTAGTAGGCTTTTAGTAATGCAGGGCAAACAAAGAAAACTATTTGAAACAATGAAAGTAAGTGATAAAGTTCAACTTGCGTCGTATAAAATTGCTGAGTTAGTAGCATTAAAATTAAAGCCACATACGATAGCAGAATATCTCATTTTACTTGCCTGCTTTGAAATAGTAACAATTATGTTTGTGGAAGAAGCAAAATTTGAAGATTCCGGTATCTCATGATACGATTTGTAGAAGAATATGACATGTCTTGCGAACGTTGAAAGAGCAGTCGCAGGTAAGCTTGTTAATATGCCTTTTGCATTACAAGTAGACGAATCCACTTATATAAGCGGCAAGGCGCATCTATTAGGCTTTGTACGATTTATTTATGAACAAAAGATAATAAATCAATTTTTATGTTGCAAAGAACTTTTGGGTCGAACAACTGGTCATGACTTGTTTGATGCAATAACATCGTATTTGAATGCTTTAAAAATGAAACCTAATATCAAAAACATTTTGTAAATTATCAAAAAATGATGATTGGTGCAATAATTTGGCGAACCCGAAGATGTGTAAATTCAAAAATGGTGTACTAAAAATGAAATTTCACACTTGATTACGTGATGGTTTCATTTAATATAGAATTTCAAGTATATCGATAAAAAATTTCTTATAAAAAATTAAAATTAATAAAGTAGTTAGCGATTTAAAAATGTGAAAATATTACACAATCACTGGCCAAAATATATTTATATTAAATATATTATGCAATCACTGATTTAAACAGAAATTAAAAATTTTTATGGGGTTTGGGTAGAAAAAAGTAGGGTAACCCATATAAAGGTACCCCTCCCTTCTCGCCCAAAATATATGTGATAGTAGAGGATGGTGTTTTCAATAAATATATTTGTATCAATCAATATCGATACATATTCTATTTATATACATATTATTTTCTAAAAGTAGCATTTGGAAGAAGAGGGTTTCCAATCACACGCTGCGACACGAATAATGGAGTGTTTTTGCGAACATTATTCTTTTTTTATTGCTCTTTTGGTTTCAAAAAGGTTAGCAACCTGCGCCCCCTGTTTTAAAGTTCATGCTGTATTGTAGAAGTTCCGACTAAAAATAAATCAGAGTTCAGTGTTCCCCGACTTCAAAAAGTTTGAGAACCAAGGTGCTAAAATAAGCAAAATTTTACATTTACATTTTTATATTCACAAATCTTTGATATTTTGAATTTATTTTCTTTTTAAGATACTATATTTAATCAACATTATAATGAAACAAATACTAATTCCGATACAATTCAAATAAACCAAACATTAGACATTTTTGGTGTTGGCATGTTTGGTTTAAGTGCGTCGATGGGTTTAGGAGGTTACATTTCAACAAAATATGGACATCGGATAACTATATTTATAGGAAGTCTTATTATGAAGTAATAATCGCTTAATGTATTTTCTAAATATTAATTAATTAAATAGCTTTGGAATAGCTATTACTAAAATTACTACTAATAACTGGTACTTAGTAACTTATGGATTTGTCTGTGGTTCTGGTGCCGGACTCATGCTTTCAGTTTCCTTAGCAACAGCTTCTCAAGTTTGAAAGATTTTAAATTTAAATGTTTTACAAGTGTAACCTAGTGGTTTAAGTTTCACAAAAGCTTCATATTGAGTATTGTCTTTTCAGGCTTCTCTTTCGGTTCAATTCTTGATGATCTTACTATAAAGTAATATTGGTTTGTTAAAGGAAATTTAAAATAATTTTTAATTAAATTTCCACTGGAGCGCAACAGGGATGTTAAATTGTTACTAAAATTTAATTATATTTATTAAAAAACTTGACTATGAATCAGTAAATATATCGATGTTTTTTTGATATTCAAAATATAGAAATAATATAGAATAATATAGAAATTCAAATAGAAATCCAAAATAATAATTTAATATTCTTTAGAAAATCGCCCTATTGAGTTATTATTTGTGGGAATATAGATAATGAAGTTCTCCGACAAGTTATTGAAGTAGATTCTCTCCAAACGCTTGACGAGACACCAGACAAGATTGGAACATATAAAGTCAATCGAAAAATTTACAAGGAGAAAAGATGTATACCACACCATTTGAGTGATATGAACAAGATGCAAAGAATTTAGTTTTGCAATTCAAGAATAGGATCCATTTCTTGACAGGATTGTCACTGGAAATGAAAAATGAGTGTAACAGAATCTGAAACACAGGAAATAATGGCTTTTATAGATCAATCATAAAAACCAATGCCGAAACGAAATATCAATATGGAAAAGACATTGCTTTGCATATGGTGGAATATCCATGGAGTCGTCCATTACAAGCTGATAAATCATGGTAATTCAATCTCAGCAGGTGTGTATTGCGAACAATTTGAGCGTTTCAGCGTAAAAATTCAGTATAGGCAAACAAATAGGGCGTCAGCTTGTAGCAAGATAACGCCAGACTGCAAGATTGACGCAACAAAAATCGAGGTTTATGGTTGGCAGGCTCGGATTTACGATTTTGTGGGCCCTAGACCATCGAAATTTTAGGGCCACAAGTTTTGAAAGACAATTTTTTTAACAAGCGAATATTTCTTTTTTGAAGGAATTAATCTAGTTTGGGGATTTTCTTCACAATATCGTCTTTTCGGGTTTTTTTTCGTTTAGATGCTTTACTTTCATAAATCATCTTCAATACTTTCCAGTCTGTAAGTTTCCGAAATTATGATTTATAAATGTTATGATTAAAATAATTTTATAAATGATATAATAGATACATACCTGCAAACGAATATTATGATCATCACGTAAATAATAATTATTATAAGTTCTTATAAATCATAAGTGACGATTTTTAATTTTAAATTGCTATTAGTAAAATTTAAAAATACTTTAATAAATTTTATTTTGAAAAGTTTTGCAGAGTTTTGCATACACACAAGAGTACGAATAACAAATTTAA
Organism: Schmidtea polychroa; assembly: GCA_959609185.1. Lineage (NCBI taxonomy): Eukaryota > Metazoa > Platyhelminthes > Tricladida > Dugesiidae > Schmidtea > Schmidtea polychroa. The sequence goes on from CAUHTR010002897.1 coordinate 43,337, forward strand.
TAGAGTGAAAGTGGTACCTTCTTTTGGCTTGTCAAGGCCCTTGAGGCAAGGACCGGAAAATGATTTTTATGCACTGTCAAAAGTTGTTCAGAATTATGATAGATTTTTATACGTTTCTGTTTATTTAAAAATTTTTGAATGTAATATAAATTTGTAAATTCAAACTTAAAAATTTTTAATTATTATTAATAATTGAAAAATTTTTGTTCTAAAAATCAAAAAATCATTAATTTTCTTAAAAATAATATATCTTAAAAATTCATTTGGGCCCCCATTTGAGTCTATTTGTAAATCCGGCACTGATGGCTGGAAAATTATTCTCTAACCTACCATATTCCCAATGCATTGCACAATCTGACTATAATCTATTTAACTTTCTAATGCCCAATTTTTTTATCGTCGTGCAAAAACTCACATCGATACATTAATTCATTTCTAGAGATAAATGAAGATGCTGTTTGAAATGCAATGAAGGAGTTTTCGATAGTAAGGAGAAAGATTTTTATAAAAGAGGAATTGAAAACGTATCTTCCTACTGAGAACAAGTAGTAAAAGCAGACGAAAAATATTTCAATATTAGAAATTATGTAATCTTTGAAAAAATTTTTTATCAAACATATTAAAAAACGACATTATCTGAAAATTAATTAATTAAAAAATATTAAAATTATTGTAAAGTAAAATCTATTTTCATGGCACATTAATTTATAAGTTTGAAAGAAAATTTAAAAAATGTTACAAAATTTAATTTACACGTGTATACTTTTTTTAGGTATAAAACTAATTGGAGTATATTTTATGTTATTGCCATTGAATTCTTTATTATTCAAATTTTTGGTTTATTATTAATGCAAGCACCAAAAGAGAATTCTTCTGAAGTTAGTTTATGTTAATGTAATTTATATTATTTTATTAAAAATTACTTTAAAACTAACTTTAATCCGTGAAAAAAGCACGTGATGTACTGAAATAATCTATAATAGTTTTCATGATAACTTAAGTCTGTAACTTAGATGTAAAGCAAGGTAATTATAATAATATTTGTTATACATAACTATTTCAAAGTCAACAAAAGTTACGGACTCAGGGGATTGCATTTATCAAACATAACATTAAATAAAAATGTTATTAATAATTTTTAATTGATGGCAATAACTAATGTTTTTATCACTAAAATCAATCAAATTTCTTTTGATTTTCTGGACTATCGATAATTTTTTCGTGTCAAATATGATAATAATAATGAAAGTTGTAACATAATAATGTATAATAAAAAAATTATATAACCAGGTCACTGTGACCTCTATGTCCGATGACTGATGCGAGAATATTTGTGTGTGCAATGTAGTGAAGTTATGAAATACTTAAAATTTGTACGGGCGTTGATGAAATCTGTGGTGAGAGTCTAAATGAAAATATGGGTTGAAATACAGTAGCCGCTCGATTAATCCCGCATACTGAATCTAAGTAAAAAAATGCAGAATTAGCTAAATTGCGACTTCGGCGATTGTCAAGAAAAAGTAGCTTTTTGACAATCCATTGATTCATTAATCGATTACTTGATTTTAATAGGGTATTTAGTTACTTTTGAATATCAAAATGACGAAAGGATCTGGTAAGAGATTTTCTGATGGACAAAGATTTGAAATAATTGGTTTGTTGTCATCTCCAAATCCTCCAAAGATGAGGAAAATAGTTCGAGATTACAATATTAATGAAAAGTCAATTCGAAATATCAAAAAAAATCTGAAAGAGATAAGAGACTTATTGAAAATCTCACTGACTTCGGCCAATACTAGTACATATCAAGCCTCATATCCAAAATTTCCCCAATTGGAGAATGTTCTAGAGGAATGGTTATCTACAAGTTGAAATATGAGCTTGGTAATTACGCCATCAATGCCGAAGATTAAAGCAACCCAGATAGCTAAAACACTTGGAATATCCCAGAACGTATTCTCAGCATCTGACTTCAGAAATTCCAAAAGTGACGTGGGATCAAAAACACAAACTTGTATGGAGAAGGTGGAGAAGTTAATAGAGATGATCCTGTTTTGCTCAAGAAATTATCAGATTAAGCAATTAATTGACACATGATATTATGAATGTCTATAACATGGATGAACACGCTTATTCTATAGAATGATACCCAACTATACTCTCTTGATGCCAAGTGAGGATATCAAAACTGTTCGAGGACAGAAAATTCAGAAAGAGAGAATCACATTGACAGTGTATGTCATAGCCTATCATGATTTGCCACTAGCAGCTAAAGAATCTCTAAAGCTTTCAGCCTCAAAGATTAGGCGCGGTGCAGCTGGTGTCAATCACGGAAAACTAGCGAATCTTTCAGATGCCGCTGTGGCATGGTCGAATTTGTCAGTCATCATTGAAAAACTGCTTCATCAAGGCAAATGACATTCCAGTGTTCAAGAAATACCAATCGACGGTGGAACCCAAATATTTTGTTGAATTTCTATCTGCTTTAAGCAACCGCTCTATTAGTAAGTCAGATTGATATGAGTATAATGCAAGATGAATTATGTCGAGTATGTCATATCGATGATGATGAATCTGTTGAGTATCAAGAATGCATATTTGAAGATATTTCTGACATCATCGATAGCGCAAAAATAGGTGAAACTGCTCCTGGAGAAACAGTTCCACGAGAAGAATCTGATCAAGATCCTGAACCTTCAGTGATCATAGTTCAAAATGTTTGTTTAGATGAAGTCATCAACAAAGTAATGTTTCTGTCAATTGATTTTAAAGCATTGCACGACAACAAGATTATACTAGGTGAAGAAATGAATAGATGCACTACGGATCTGTTTCGCCTATAAATGTCGATTAAAGGGGCAAAATTGGTTGATTTTTAGTAAAAAGATGAAGCAATTAAAGCAAATGACTACATGATTGCATTAACAAATAAATGATTTTATATATTTTTCATCCACACCATATTTTATTGAACCGCAAGAATTTATGCGGAATTAACTGAGATGCGGACTTAAACGAATGGGGAATTATCCTAGCGGCTTCTGTAGTATGAAATGACATGTGCTGATTAGTTTGATTCAATTGTATATAATATTTATAATATAGATAGAAAAATTACTAAATTTTCAAATTTTCTTTTACATTGTTTAAAAAAATTAAAATTCAAATAAAAAAACAAATAAAATTAAACATATAATTTATAATTATAAAATTAAAATTTAATTTATTTCATTATTAATATTTTAGAATGAAAATTTAATTCAGTCAGATAAGTAGGTATTATGATTTTGATAATTTATATATTCAGTTAGTGTTAAAATTATTTTCTTTAATCAATATGAAAAATAAAATATTTTGTGATATAACAAAAGTCTCGTAAAAAGTAAGTTTTCAATATTTGTTTATCGACGCTTGTGAATTAAATTGATATGGAAAATAAAATAAAATAAATTATTTTCATAATAGATTATTAAAATATCCTGAAAAAATATTAGTAGAGAGAAGGTAGGACCCGTGATATTTTTAGCGATATTTGGCTTTAGGGATATTCGGCTTGAAAGTTTTGTTTTGGAAGACCTTCCCCATTAGATTTTTTTAAAATATTTTTTTTCACGTTAAAAAGCATTAAAAATAAATAACCAATAAAAAGCCTAATTATTTTTTCTCATTAAAAAGCATAAATATATTTCTCGATTAAAAACATTAAAATTTATTTTTAAATGAAAAACTTCAGGTAATTTTTAAAAAACTTAAAATTTTCAATCAAAAACTTTCAAAAATATAAGTAATTTTTCATAAGCAATAAACATTTTTTCCTTTAATTAAAATTTAATTTTTTCACAATAAAAATAAATTTATAAAATACAGCTAAAAAGCCTTTGCTGCAGTCTCCTATATGTCAATGCGAAGCACTTTAGTGAAGGGGTATTTTGTACAGTAATTTATTTTTTAGAAACTATGACTTATGAGAACTTATGGTATTATATTTAAATTAAAGTAAATAAAATATTTAGAATTAGGTAAATAATTTAAAATATGTATTAGGTTTTTAAGAAGTTCTATCGACTGAGAAAGTAAGTTTATATTAATAAAAAAGTAAATTAATGTAACATATTTTGACGAAACAATGTCACCTGGATAATTAAAGTAAATTAGTATTAATTATGAAATAAATAATAATTATAAATTAAGTAAATTAAAATAAATGAAAGTATATTTACGTAATAATTTTAAATACGTAATAACTTTTAAATTTACGGTAAGATATTTTGAAGAATCGATGTCTTATAAGAAATCAGGTTAAATATAAGTAATAATTTAAATTAAATTAAAATAAGATTTTATAATAAGTAAAGTTAAATTCACCTTTAGTAAATCAAAGTAATCATTTTACAAATGAATGTATTTAATGTAATATTTTTTTTCAAAAAAACTATCATTTTTTGAGAAATAATGTAATATTATGAAATTTTTAATGCAAAGTTTTGTGAAAATATTTCAAGCGAATAATATAATAATTATATTAGGATTCTCATCCGTTTTTAAATCACTAAATAATTCTATAAATTTTATTTAATTAAAGATATCTCAAAAAACTTGTCTGATCTTATTTTTGTTTTTTAAACAAATTTCAGATTTTCTTAAAATATTTCTTTGATAAAAATATTTTTTAAAATTGATAAATTTTCTTTCTTCTTTTTAAAATATTTTTCAATAAAAATATATTTAAAATTTTCACCAAATTTCTAATTAATCTTTAAGAATCTTTTAACTTCCTCATATCCCCCTCCTTAAGAAATTTTTTAAGTTTTTCCACATTTCTTTCAATCTTTTTACCATTCTCGTTTCTTAAGATATATCGTCTGTCATGCACTTTCTCGATTACTTTATATGGTACCTCATATCTGTCCTGGCTTTTGTTACGTGCTTCTAATTTTACTAACACATCATCTCCTACGTCAAATTTCCTCCTTGTTTGTTCTTCTTGTTCTTCCTTTACTTGTTTTTCTTTTGACCCGTACCATTTCTCCCTGCTAATCTTTTTTTCCAAAAACTATCTCTGCCGGGCTTATTTATGTCGTTTTTTGTTTGGTTGCATTTAATGTAAATTCGACTTCCGGTTGTATCTCTGCCCAATCCGTCTTCCTTCTGTCTCGTAAAGTAGCATTTATCAGCTCTCGTATTGTCCTGAATTGCCTTTCTATCTGTCTATTTGTTTGGTGATGGTATGGACTCGAAAAACATAACTTAATATCAAGTTTCTTTGTGAATTCTCTCAACATTCCTGATTCAAACGCCTTCCCACAATCAACTTTTATCTCCTTTGGGCACCCAAATCTTAAAATCCATTTTTCTAAAATCGTTTTCTTTATTGTTTCTTCGTCTAGTCTTGTTATAGCTGTCAGGACTTGATACTTACTATACTGGTCTATTATACCCAATATATACTTCTTACGTCCATTTGTTTCTTGCATTGGCCCACATATATCCACGAATATAATTTCGAACATTTCGGTTGATTCTAATTTTTTTACTGGTTCCTTCGTTGTAATTGTTATAGCCTTGGTTTTTTGACAAGTCTCGCAACTTCGAATAGTTCGAACAATATATATTTCCTGAACATTTATGTAGCGGTCCGAGTAACAAAAAACTGGAATGGACTGAAGGAACGAATAACGTATTCGAGGGAATGAAGTTAGCACTCACAACGGCACTGATTCTATGCTTTCCGGATCTGAGAAAGGAGTTCATTTTAGATACTGATGCCAGTTTTGATACCATTAGAGCAGTGCTTTCGCAAAGAGATAAAGATGGAAAGGAGAGAGTAATTACGTATGGATCACACTCGATGACTGAGCCATGAAAAAGGATATTGCATTACAAGGAAGGAACTATTGGCTGTATACTATTTTTGTATTCATTTTAAGCACTATCTCTACAAAAGAAGATTCACGCTAAGGACAGACCACAAGGCAATCACATTTATGATGACAACCAAGAAGCAAATTACTTCACAATTCGAAACCTGGATCAATTATTTGAGCAGGTTGGATATAATCGTTGAATATAGGAAGGGTGTTAATCACCAAAATGCAGACATGGTGTCCAGAACTAAATGTGAAACGTGTGTTCAATGTCAAATGGCTCACGAAGAAGCTAAGAAAGGAAAGATAAAAACTAGATTACTAGACTCGATCAGAGAAGAAGGTAGAAGCACCAATCAACAAATAAATTTGGAAGAAGAATTACGAAAGAAAACGATGATACCTGAAAGCGAGATACAAGAAACCATAAAGGAAATACATAGACTATTCTGTCATGCTGGAGATATTCACCAAAAGATATCTCAAAAAACTTGTCTGATCTTATTTTTGTTATTTAAACAAATTTCAGATTTTCTTAAAATATTTCTTTGATAAAAATATTTTTTAAAATTGATAAATTTTCTTCTTTTTAAAATATTTTTCAATAAAAATATATTTAAAATTTTCACCAAATTTCTAATTAATCTTTAAGAATCTTTTAACTTCCTCATAAATAATAATAATGATAATAATAATAATAATAATAATAATAATAATAATAATAATAATAATAATAATAATAATAATAATAATAATAATAATAATAATAATAATAATAATAATAATAATAATAATAATAATAATAATAATAATAATAATAGCAAGCACTAACAACCAGGTACCAACAACCAAGTACTAACCACCAAGTACTTACAAACTATTACCAACAACCACCAACTAAGCTCCAACCACTGATGATTGTATAACACAAAATCAATAATAAACTTTATTTTTCATCACTTATTTATGTTATCTTAATAAAACGAATTCTAATTATTTTGAATAAGACATTTAAATAGAAAAATTAATAGAAAACTTTATTCCCATTCTTTTTGTATAGGATTTTGTGGTTTCATTAAAACACCTGTTATTTAATTTTAATAGAAAATTTTGGAAAGTAAGAAATTATAAGTAAGTATAGTTAAATAAGAATTTCTGGTCTCAAAAAATAATTATTAAAATGCTGGTAAAAGTAAATTTTAATGAGATTTCAATGCTGAAATTTTCAACATGAAGTCTCAGAGTTATCAATTGATTAATAAATTTTTTAAATTAAATTTTTAAAATTAAAAAGAAAATTAAAATTAAGTTTCTCAAGTTCTAATTATAATATATTTAAAAATCTACAAATAATTAAATTTTTGAAATAAAACAAGTAAATTCTCATTAAGTAAACAATAGATCTGAAACAAAATTAAATGTGAAATTTTTAAAGTAAATAATGAAAGTTTTAATGTAAATTAGATTGAAATTAAATAACATTTTTGTCTGGAAATTTGAATATAATTTTTTAAATTGAAATAATAAATATTAAATTATTATTATTCTTAATAATAATAATATTAATAAAAATAGTAATAATAAATTCTAAATGTTATCAATTTAAACAGATAAGTGTATACAGAGTATAAAGTATACTATACACAATTTATTTTGTCATAGTAAAAACAATCCAACAATATATCAAAAAATGGTACTTTAATCAGTAAATCTGTAGATAGATTAATAACCAAGAAAGATAATAAAAGTGATAGCAGTTGAATATTTTTAATTGTTATCAGTATTAGGGAAAGACTTTGTTGATTAAGAAAAATGATGTGTCACTAAGAAGTCTAAAAAATGACTTTCTTTTCATTTCACAAGGAAAACAATGTTTTATGCAAATTTGTCATATAATGGAAAAAAGAAAAACCGAAATTATAAAAGCAAGATATGTAAGTTGTTAGGAAATTTAAATAACCAGATCGTCTCTATTCATGCAAATTATGCACTATATTTATTAATAAGTATCAAATTCAATTGGATTGTTTTGGGAACTCGTTTATTAACTTGCACGTATGTTTTCAATGTTTTTAAATAGTTTGGATGTTTATTTGGTGCTATGTTGATTGCTGTTGTTGTTTTCAAATGTTTTGAATGGTTAAATTATAAAGTTAAATAATTTTATTTTAAAATTTATTTTCATATTTATAGATTTATTGTTAAAATTAAATTAATTTTGTGTGTGTATTGAATATCATTTTAAACAATTTTTAAATATTATTTTTGAAAATAGTTTAATTTGAAAAATAATTAGTTGTTTAAATTAAATTATATTTTTTTAAATAATCATAATTTTTTTTATCAAATCTATAATATCTGTAGTTTTCTCCACATTACCTGATATTTACAGTAAAGTTATCAAAATATATTGTTTAAACGCACGAAGCACTTTTTTGAACGGCGTTTTTTTATAATTAAGTCATTTACATGTTTATTTTAGTTTTAAAATTTAATAATAATAATAATTAAAAATGTTTTTAATTTATATGGATGAATTTCTTTTTATAATTTTCTGTAGTGATTCTGAACAAGCTGAAGATATTGAACCTCATATAATGATTATGGAATTTGATTTTTGGATTATATGGCAATTTTTTAATTTGAATGCTTTTGGAATTAATTATATAAATCTTTTATATCAGGTGATAGAATTGATCCGTAATTTTATTAATGTAGTTATTTAGATTGAAAAGCCAATTTTAAATTCTTATCAAGTGATTCGAATGTAAATAAATAAATATGTATATTAATTGTCTGTATATTTTAGAACAATACAATGTCTGCGCATATTTTCAGTTTATTTAATGTCGTTGGGCAAGTGATTTGGGGTATTTCAAGCGATCATGCACCAATGAATGTAAATTTTTCATATATCTTCATGTTTTATACAATTAACACGTATCACTTCATCCATTTCTTGTATTATTGTTCCTTCTTGTTCATTTCTATGGTCCTTGTTTGATGTTATTCAATGTAACCTTAAAAAATATGACCAATGATTCACCTTTATAAATTATTTCGGTAATTTTGTTCCCAAATTATTGTAAAATATCTAATGAATAGTCAAAATTCAAAGATTTCTGAAATAATTATTAAAAAAATGATCATTGTTTCTGCGCTCCTTGAGATACTGCGCCCTAGGCAGGAGAAGTGTTTGCCTAGGCCTTTCACAGGCGCTAATAGCGGATACTTAAACTTTATCCATGATATATCAAAAAGATTGTATAGTTTTAATCGTATTTTTATTTAGATAGTTTTTCCTACATTTGCTTTGGGATCTAGTTTTATTTACGGAGTTTTTATACTTTTTGGAGAAAAAAAATATTTATTTATGATTTACCCAGCTCGGTTTTTTCAGTCTGGAATTCTAGTAG